>CM065685.1:65619403-65636196 GCA_017654935.2 Phymorhynchus buccinoides
GTTTCTATTATTTCAGTTGACGTATTATTGTTATAAACGTTTCCTATTATTTCCCGTTGACGTATTATTGTTATAAATGTTTCTATTATTGACCACTAGAGAACCGACAGTTGCGTATTATTGTCATAGACGTTTCTATATTCCAGTTGACGTATTATTGCTATAAAAACGTTCCTATTATTTCCAGGTTGACGTATTATTGTTATAAACGTGTCTTTATTTGGACACGACCGGTGCTATTTTTTGTTATAACGTGTTCTATTATTTCCAGTGCATGACAGTTGCGTATTATTGTTTATAAAATGTTTCTCTTATTTCCAGTTGACACGACAGTTGACGTTTTATTGTTATAAACTTTCTATTTTTCAGTTGACCACGACAGTTGGTGTATTAGTTGTTATAAACGTTTTCTATTATTTGACAGCGACAGTTGAACGTATTTTGCTCTAAACGTTTCTATTATTTCCAAGTTTGACAGGACCAGTTGGCGTATTAGTTCATAAACGTTTCTATTATTTCCAGTTCACCCACGACAGTTGACGTATTAGTTCTATAGAACGTTTTTTATTATTTCCTTCGGCGACACCCCCCCCCCCCCTCTTTATTCATCCTCTCCCCTCCCCTTCGTGCTTCTCGTCTCGCCAACTCCTGACATGCATGGTTCATTCCTCTGTCCTTTCTGGAACGTTCCATCTTCATCTCATCATTAAGTGTCGCGTGTCACATTGGCGTGTGTCACGTGTCATGTTGCACGTGACACGGTAACACCTTTGGGGGAGACCAAGTCACGTACAGGCGAAATCAGTTTTAGGGTGACAGCGCACATTGCCTTCCCTGCACTGCGCAAAGGGATGGTGAGGAGAGAGGGATACACGCCACAATGAAACCAATGTGTTGGAGGCGACATAGGGACACACGCCACAAATAACACACGTGATGGTGAGGACAGAGGGACACACACCACAAATGACACGAAGGGATGGTTATGACGAGGGACACACACCACAATGAACAAGTGATGGTGAGACATAGGGACACACGCCACAATGACACGAAGTGATGGTGAGGACAGAGGGGACACACCCCCCAAATAACACAAAGTGAGTGAGAACAAGAGGACACACACCACAATGACACGACAGTGATGGGTGAGACAGAGACACACACACAAATGACATAAGTGATGTGAGGACAGAGTGACCACACCACAAATTACACAGTGATGGTAGGACAGAGGGTTACATGGCACCTACAAATGACACGGTGATGGTGAGGACAGAGTGACACACACCACACAATGACAACAGTTATGGTGAGGACAGAGTGGACACACGCCACAAATGACACAGTGATGTGAGGACAGAGGAACACACAGTCACAAGTGACACAGTGGTGGTGAGGACAGAGGGACAACACACCACAATGACACAGTGATGGTGAGTACAGACACAGTGAATGGTTTTTTGGGGGGAAAGGAAAACAGAGGGACACAAACCACAAATACACGTGGATGGTGAGGACGGAGGGAAACAACACCACAAATGACACACAGTGATGGTGAGACAGAGGGACACACCGCCACAAATGACACACAGTGATGGTGAGGACAGATGGACACCACCACAAATGACACAAGTTATGGTTAGGACAGATCGACACGCACCACAATGACACACAGGTGATGGTGGGAGAGAGGGAGCACACGCCACAATGACACAAAGGATGGTGAGGCAGAGGGACACCCACCACAAATGACAACAAAGTGATGGTGAGGACAGAGGACACACAACCACAAATGACGCATAAGTGGTGGTGGGACAGAGGGACACACACCACGAATGACACACAGTGCTGGTGATGACAGAGGGACACACGAACGCCAACAAATGACACACAGTGATTGTGAGGACGATGACACACAACCACACAATGACACAAAGTGATGGTGAGGACAAATGGAACACACCACAAATACACAAAGGGATGGTTGAGACAGAGTGACACACCCAAAAATGACACAGTGATGGTGGAGGACTTAGGGAACACATGCCACAAATGACACACAGTGAGGTGAGGACAGGAGGGGAACACACCCACAATGACACAAAGTGATGGTGAGGACAAAGGGACAGCACACCACAAATGACACAGTGTGGTGAGGACAGAGGGACACACACGCCAACAACTGACACACCTGATGGTGAGGACAAGGAATCAAGCCACAGCGCAAATGACACGTGATGGTTAGGGACAGAGGGACACACACCACAATGGACACAGTGATGGTGAGGACATAGGGACACGACACACCACAAATGACACAACCAACAGTGAATGGTGAGGAGCAGAGTGATACACACCACAAATGACACCAGTGATGGTGAGACCTAAGGACACACTCCACAAGGCACCGTGATGTTGAGGACCGAAGGACACACCGCCACAATGACACACAGTGATGTTGGAGACAGAGGCCCACACCACAAATGACACTTGCTTCTGAGGAACTAGGGAACACACGCCCAAATTACACACATGATGGTGAGAGAGCGGACACCACCTACAAATGACACACAGTGTGGTGAGGAGAGAGAGGGACACACGCCACAAATTACACACTGATGGTTAGGAAACCGAAGGACACACGCCCCCCCCCCCAACAAAAAATGACACACAGTGATGGTGAGGACATGAGGGACACACACCACAAATGACACAGAGTGATGGTGAGACAGAGGGACATACACCACCATGACCCAAAGTGATGGTGAGAACAAAGGGACACACACCACAAATGACAACACAGTGATGTGAGGACATAGGGACACGACGCCACAATGACACAGTGATGGTGAGGACAGAGGGCAAACGCCACAATGACACACGTGATGGGGAGGAGAGAAGGCACACACCACAAATGACACACAGTGATGGTGAGGACAGAGGACACACGCCACAAATGACACACAGTTATGGTGAGACAGAGGACGACACTACACAAATGACACACAGTGATGGTGAGAGAGAAGGAACATCCACAATGACAACACAGTGATGTGATGAGGAGAAGGACGCACACCACAAATGACCACAGTGATATGTGATGCCTAGGGACCACTCCACAAATGACACACAGTGATGGTGAGGACATAGGGACACACACCACAAATTAACCCCAGTGAGGTGATGACAGAGGGACACCCGCCACAAATGACACACATGTGAATTGGTTGAGTAGAGAAGGAACACACCACAATGACACACATGATGGTGAGGGACAAGGAGAAGACCTGACTCAAAAAAAAAGAAATGGCAGCTGTGTTGGTCACTTTGTGATGGCTCCTCTGCTGCAAAGGGGAAGTGGGGAGACAGGGAGTAAGGGTGTATAGACTGACGCAGACAATCGCAGTGTGTTGGTCACGTTTGTGATTGGCTCCTCTGCTGCAAAGGGGAAGGGGGGAGAGCAGGGAGTAGGGTGTATAGAACTGACTCAGACAATCGCACTGTTTTGGTCACTTTGTGTTGGCTGCCTCTGCTCAAAGGTGAAGGGGGAGACCCGGAGTAAGGGTGTATAGAACTGACTGCCGCAATGGCAGCTGTGTTGTCACTTGGGGATTGGCTCCTCTGCTGCAAAGGGGAAGGGGGGAGACCAGGGGTAAGGGTGTGTAAGAACTGACTCAGACAATCGCAGCTGAGCGTGGCGACGGGAGTAATAGTTGATCGGCGATTGGCAACGGAGCTGGAAGAGAGAGAGAGAGAGAGAGCGAGAGAGAGAGAGAGAGAGAGGATAGAAGAGAGAGAGAGAGGATAGAGGAGACAGACAGCCAGACGACATACTGAGACGGACGGACGGACGGACGGACAGACAGACTACATACCCGACAGCGAGCGGACGGTGACAAGACCAGAAGGTTAGAGAAGAGAATGAGCGGGGTGGAGAGATTGTATGGTAGTAGTAGTAGAGTAGTATAGAGATATATGTATAGTAGTAGAGTACAGATCTAGACTGTACATGACATTAGTACTAGTACAGACGACATATATATAGATATAATATATATTATATATATATATAATATAGGATATATATATTATATATATATATATATATATATACCTCCGGAGTATGGTGGTATTTTACTACGATTTCTATTACCGCCCCTATTGAATCCTTCCTGTGATCCACCAACATGGCATCCATCTCTCTACTCTCTTCGAGATTGAATTTTTAGAACATTACATTTTTTGTTATTTTACACAAGATTTTTAACCATTTCTTTTGAATTAATTGCGGGTTTTGCTTTTATTGTGAGACTTTCAGTCTGGTGCAAAAAGACACCTTTCTCTTGGAGAAAGTTTTCTAGCTCGTGTGAATGTTCACCGTGGACATTCTTTGCAGCCGATGCAGACTGAAGGAGTCTTTCTCAAGACGAAACAGCTGTCTGTTGCATAGGCATTGTTCTATCTACCCCCATTGGGAGAAAGTGAGGGAAATAAATCAGCACATTATTTTCTTTTATTCTTTTCAGAACACAGAACAAATCGTAAGTTAAAGCTAAAGTAATTGAGTTTGTTTCTTAGGTCCACAAACACATACATTGGACACAAAAAAGGTTTTATTAAAGCAAACTAATATATAAGAGGAAAGTTTAATGGTGTTGGTTGTTTTTTCTCTTCATTCTTGTACGTTATATACTATATAATATATATATATATATATAGAAGAGAGAGAGAGAGAGAGAGAGAGAGAGGAGAGAGAGAGAGAGAGAGAGAGAGAGAGAGAGAGAGAGAACTCGGAACTCGGAAATTTAATGGATACTAGGCCATAGCCCCTTCCATGGAGCGAACACTAAGAACATGCAACAAATAATTGACAACATCCACACTAAATACAGAATACAATGTGATACCGCATTAACAACAAGGAACAATTACCCTAAGAAGCCATATATTATTTTAGTTTAAACTGTCTATGAGGTTCTGTCTTATCTTGAAAGCGCCAAGCAAAAATTTAGATAACGATACTATTTTATCTTTATCATCACATGAACAAATTCTAAACATGTTTTCATCCAAACTTTCACTACATCTGCAAGTTAGTTGGTGTTGTTCTCTAATTTGGTTATATAAAGGACATTGGAACAAGAAATGAACTTCATTTTCCTGTACATTTTTGCACACAGGACAAGCAGCATTCTCTGGCGTTAGCAAGAAGAAACGATGTCTATGTACGCTTATTTGGGACACGCCCATTCTAAACTGAGCCAGAATATTTCTAAAAGATTCTACATATAGTACACTAATATATGTTTCTCGTTGGAACAAGGTTTTAATTTTGCCATATTGGGATAATCTAGGACTAGAATCAATATAATGTCACCAGTTAAAGCAAAAATACTATACATTCTCAATTTTAACTCTTTCACAAATTCAATTTCATTTCCACAACCAAAGATCCAAACATCTTCAAAACCATAACATAAAAAATTCTTGACATGTGTTACCCAAGTAGTGTGACCTTTTCCATGCATAGAAAGTAACATATTGTAAGCCTTCTTAGAGCATCTATCATCTGACTGCATAGAAAGTAACATATTGTAAGCCTTCTTAGAGCATCTATCATCTGACTGCATAGAAAGCAACATATTGTAAGCCTTCTTAGAGCATCTATCATCTGACTGCATAGAAAGCAACATATTGTAAGCCTTCTTAGAGTATCTATCATCTGACTGCTTTCTTGACATGTGTTACCCAAGTAGTGTGACCTTTTCCAAGCATAGAAAGTAACATATTGTAAGCCTTCTTAGAGCATCTATCATCTGACTGCATAGAAAGTAACATATTGTAAGCCTTCTTAGAGCATCTATCATCTGACTGCATAGAAAGCAACATATTGTAAGCCTTCTTAGAGCATCTATCATCTGACTGCATAGAAAGCAACATATTGTAAGCCTTCTTAGAGCATCTATCATCTGACTGCTTTCTTGACAAGTGTTACCCAAGTAGTGTGACCTTTTCCATGCATAGAAAGTAACATATTGTAAGCCTTCTTAGAGTATCTATCATCTGACTGCATAGAAAGTAACATATTGTAAGCCTTCTTAGAGTATCTATCATCTGACTGCTTTCTTGACATGTGTTACCCAAGTAGTGTGACCTTTTTCATGCATAGAAAATAACATATTGTAAGCCTTCTTAGAGTATCTATCATCTGACTGCATAGAAAGTAACATATTGTAAGCCTTCTTAGAGTATCTATCATCTGACTGCATAGAAAGTAACATATTATAAGCCTTCTTAGAGCATCTATCATCTGACTGCTTTCTTGACATGTGTTACCCAAGTAGTGTGACCTTTTCCATGCACAGAAAGCAACATATTGTAAGCCTTCTTAGAGCATCTATCATCTGACTGCATAGAAAGTAACATATTGTAAGCCTTCTTAGAGTATCTATCATCTGACTGCTTTCTTGACATGTGTTACCCAAGTAGTGTGACCTTTTTCATGCATAGAAAGTAACATATTGTAAGCCTTCTTAGAGTATCTATCATTTGACTGCTTTAGCAATTTAAACCAATATTTGATAGCTCTAGTTTTAGCTATCAAACATAAAGGGAAACGACCCAATTCTCCATACACTATGTCATTGACAGTGTTATTCCTTACATGCATAAACCTTTTACAAGCATAACGATGAACTTGTTCCAACTGCTGATACGCCTTGTGCCCCCACATTTCAGAACCATAAAGAACTAAAGGAACCACCTGAGCATCAAACAATTTAAAGATAATATATGATGAATTACAACCAATACTTTTTAGAATAGATAACATGTCATTCACACATTTCTTCCCTCTAAGCTTAGCTTCTTCCATAGCATGTCTAAAACTGTGTCTTGTCGAAAACGTAACACCTAAATACTTGTAGGAGTTAACAACTTCCATTTTATTTCCATTAAAGAACCATTTTTCTTTAGGACTGGAGAAGAGAGAGAGAGAGAGAGAGAGAGAGAGAGATGAGAGAGAGAGAGAGAGAGGAGAGAGAGAGAGAGAGAGAGAGAGAGAGAGAGAGAGAGAGAGAGAGAGAGAGAGAGAGAGAGAGAGAGAGAGAGAGAGAGCGGAGGGGGGGGGGGTAAACTACACACCATACAAAAAAGAGAAATATTCGAAGTTAATGACAGATTGAAAGTTTCTGAATGGAATAAAACCCACCACAGCTAGTCGTAAAGTAAATAAAACGAACAAAATGTTGCAATTAAAAAAGGTCAAAATGGAAAAATAAATAGAAAATAATATAGTAAAGGGGAAGAAAAGCGGAAGAACGTATAGCAAAAAAGACCGATGACATGTTCTGAATGATGTGCAATTTTATGAAGCTGCCATCCTCGTTTTGCAAAAGTGACAGTTACCATTTCAAAGTTGTCGCTTCTTGTAATGTCTTGTCAAACTTGACCCCCCCTTGTCTGACTGCCCCTCTTTTAATTTAACATGGTAAGCGGCTGTTTAATACTCGGGCTGAGAAATGGGAACATGTGCAGTGACATTCTCTGAACAGTCTAAAGCAGGGCTTTTTTGTGCGTGAAGTGACATAAGAGAACGACTCTCCTGTAATAACCTGGGAAACATTGAACAGCATCACAGAAAGACATGTGTCAAAAAATGAGGTTGATACGAAATTGACTCCAAAACGGGCCCTCAAGACTCTTTTCTTTTGCATGTTAACGATGTGAACGAGCACTAGCGTGTCTGGGAAAGACGTGTGCATCGTTGAAGATGTGGCTGCATGATCTCCATTACAATGATCTCATTACATGATAGAGTTATCTATTACAATGGTGTCATTACATCGTAGAGTTCTCTATTACAATGGTGTCATTACATGATAGAGTTCTCTATTACAATGGTGTCATTACATCGTAGAGTTCTCTATTACAATGATGTCATTACATGATAGAGTTCTCTATTACAATGGTGTCATTACACCATAGAGTTCTCTATTGCAATGGTGTCATTACATCGTAGAGTTATCTATTACAATGGTGTCATTACATCGTAGAGTTCTCTATTACAATGGTGTCATTACATTCGTAGAGTTCTCTATTACAATGGTGTCATTACATCGTAGAGTTCTCTATTACAAGTTCTCTATTACAATGGTGTCATTACACCATAGAGTTCTCTATTACAATGGTGTCATTACATCGTAGAGTTCTCTATTACAATGGTGTCATTACATCGTAGAGTTCTCTATTACAATGGTGTCTATTACACAAATGGTTGTACATGCACGTAGAGTTCTCTATTACAATGGTGTCATTACACCGTTTAGAGTTCTCTATTACAATGGTGTCATTACATGATAGAGTTCTCTATTACAATGGTGTCATTACATGATAGAGTTATCTATTACAATGGTGTCATTACATCATAGAGTTCTCTATTACAATGGTGTCATTACATCGTAGAGTTCTCTATTACAATGGTGTCATTACATGATAGAGTTCTCTATTACAATGGTGTCATTACACCATAGAGTTCTCTATTACAATGGTGTCATTACATGGTAGAGTTATCTATTACAATGGTGTCATTACATCGTAGAGTTCTCTATTACAATGGTGTCATTACACCATAGAGTTCTCTATTACAATGGTGTCATTACATCGTAGAGTTCTCTATTACAATGGTGTCATTACATCGTAGAGTTCTCTATTACAATGGTGTCATTACATCGTAGAGTTCTCTATTACAATGGTGTCATTACATGATAGAGTTCTGTATTACAATGGTGTCATTACATCGTAGAGTTCTCTATTACAAATGGTGTCATTACATCATAGAGTTCTCTATTACAATGGTGTCATTTTTACAATAGAGTTCTCTATTACAATGGTGTCATTACACCGTAGAGTTCTCTATTACAATGGTGTCATTACATGATAGAGTTCTCTATTACAATGGTGTCATTACATCGTTGAGTTCTCTATTACAATGTTGTCATTACATCGTTGTGTTCTCTATTACAATGGTGTCATTACATCATAGAGTTCTCTATTACAATGGTGTCATTACAATCATAGAGTTCTCTATTACAATGGTGTCAGTTCTCTATTACAATGGTGTCATTACATAGAGTTCTCTATTACAATGGTGTCATTACATCATAGAGTTCTCTATTACAATGGTGTCATTACATCATAGAGTTCTCTATTACAATGGTGTCATTACATCGTTAGAGTTCTCTATTACAATGGTGTCATTACATGATAGAGTTCTCTATTACAATGGTGTCATTACATCGTAGAGTTCTCTATTACAATGGTCTCATTACATCATAGAGTTCTCTATTACAATGGTGTCATTACATCGTAGAGTTCTCTATTACAATGGTGTCATTACATCGTAGAGTTCTCTATTACAATGGTGTCATTACATCATAGAGTTCTCTATTACAATGGTGTCATTACACCATAGAGTTCTCTATTACAATGGTGTCATTACATAGAGTTCTCTATTACAATGGTGTCATTACATCATAGAGTTCTCTATTACAATGGTGTCATTACATCATAGAGTTCTCTATTACAATGGTGTCATTACAACATAGAGTTCTCTATTACAATGGTGTCATTACATGATAGAGTTCTCTATTACAATGGTGTCATTACATCGTAGAGTTCTCTATTACAATGGTGTCATTACATCGTAGAGTTCTCTATTACAATGGTGTCATTACAATAGAGTTCTCTATTACAATGGTGTCATTACACCATAGAGTTCTCTATTACAATGGTGTCATTACAACATAGAGTTATCTATTACAATGGTGTCATTACATCATAGAGTTCTCTATTACAATGGTGTCATTCATAGAGTTATCTATTACAATGGTGTCATTACACCATAGAGTTCTCTATTACAATGGTGTCATTACATCATAGAGTTCTCTATTACAATGGTGTCATTACATCATAGAGTTCTCTATTACAATGGTGTCATTACACCGTTGAGTTCTCTATTACAATGGTGTCATTACATCATAGAGTTCTCTATTACAATGGTGTCATTACATCATAGAGTTCTCTATTACAATGGTGTCATTACATCGTTGAGTTCTCTATTACAATGGTGTCATTACATCGTTGAGTTCTCTATTACAATGGTGTCATTACATCGTAGAGTTCTCTATTACAATGGTGTCATTACATCATAGAGTTCTCTATTACAATGGTGTCATTACATCGTTGAGTTCTCTATTACAATGGTGTCATTACATCATAGAGTTCTCTATTACAATGGTGTCATTACATCATAGAGTTTCTATTACAATGGTGTCATTACATCGTAGAGTTCTCTATTACAATGGTGTCATTACATCATAGAGTTCTCTATTACAATGGTGTCATTACATCGTAGAGTTCTCTATTACAATGGTGTCATTACATGATAGAGTTCTCTATTACAATGGTGTCATTACATCGTAGAGTTCTCTATTACAATGGTGTCATTACATCGTAGAGTTCTCTGTTACAATGGTGTCATTACATGATAGAGTTCTCTATTACAATGTCATTACATCGTAGAGTTCTCTATTACAATGGTCTCATTACATGATAGAGTTCTCTATTACAATGGTGTCATTACACCATAGAGTTCTCTATTACAATGGTGTCATTACATATAGAGTTCTTTATTACAATGGTGTCATTACATCATAGAGTTCTCTATTACAATGGTGTCATTACATCGTTGAGTTCTCTATTACAATGGTGTCATTACATCATAGAGTTCTCTATTACAATGGTGTCATTACATCATAGAGTTCTCTATTACAATGGTGTCATTACAACATAGAGTTCTCTATTACAATGGTGTCATTACATGACATAGAGTTCTCTATTACAATGGTGTCATTACATCATAGAGTTCTCTATTACAATGGTGTCATTACATGATAGAGTTCTCTATTACAATGGTGTCATTACATCATAGAGTTCTCTATTACAATGGTGTCATTACATCATAGAGTTCTCTATTACAATGGTGTCATTACATCTTAGAGTTCTCTATTACAATGGTGTCATTACATCATAGAGTTCTCTATTACAATGGTGTCATTACATCGTAGAGTTCTCTATTACAATGGTGTCATTACATGATAGAGTTCTCTATTACAATGGTGTCATTACATCGTAGAGTTTCTATTACAATGGTGTCATTACATCATAGAGTTCTCTATTACAATGGTGTCATTACATCGTAGAGTTCTCTATTACAATGGTGTCATTACATGATAGAGTTCTCTATTACAATGGTGTCATTACATCATAGAGTTCTCTATTACAATGGTGTCATTACATCATAGAGTTCTCTATTACAATGGTGTCATTACATCGTAGAGTTCTCTATTACAATGGTGTCATTACATGATAGAGTTCTCTATTACAATGGTGTCATTACACCGTAGAGTTCTCTATTACAATGGTGTCATTACATCATAGAGTTCTCTATTACAATGGTGTCATTACATCATAGAGTTCTCTATTACAATGGTGTCATTACATCGTAGAGTTCTCTATTACAATGGTGTCATTACATCATAGAGTTCTCTATTACAATGGTGTCATTACATCGTAGAGTTCTCTATTACAATGGTGTCATTACATGTTCTCTATTACAATGGTGTCATTACATCATAGAGTTCTCTATTACAATGGTGTCATTACATCATAGAGTTCTCTATTACAATGGTGTCATTACATGATAGAGTTCTCTATTACAATGGTGTCATTACATCGTTGAGTTCTCTATTACAATGGTGTCATTACATCATAGAGTTCTCTATTACAATGGTGTCATTACATCATAGAGTTCTCTATTACAATGGTGTCATTACATCATAGAGTTCTCTATTACAATGGTGGTAGAGTTCTCTATTACAATGGTGTCATTACATCGTAGAGTTCTGTATTACAATGGTGTCATTACATCATAGAGTTCTCTATTACAATGGTGTCATTACATGATAGAGTTCTCTATTACAATGGTGTCATTACATCGTAGAGTTCTCTATTACAATGGTGTCATTACATGATAGAGTTCTGTATTACAATGGTGTCATTACATCGTAGAGTTCTCTATTACAATGGTGTCATTACATCATAGAGTTCTCTATTACAATGGTGTCATTACATCATAGAGTTCTCTATTACAATGGTGTCATTACATCGTAGAGTTCTCTATTACAATGGTGTCATTACATCGATAGAGTTCTCTATTACAATGGTGTCATTACATAGTAGATATTACAAGTCATTTCTCTGTATTACAATGGTGTCATTACATGATTTAGAGTTCTCTATTACAATGGTGTCATTACATCGTAGAGTTCTCTATTACAATGATGTTCTCATTACATGATAGAGTTCTCTATTACAATGGTGTCATTACATCGTAGAGTTCTCTATTACAATGGTGTCATTACATCATAGAGTTCTCTATTACAATGGTGTCATTACATCGTAGAGTTCTCTATTACAATGGGTCATTACACCGTAGAGTTCTCTATTACAATGGTGTCATTACATCGTAGAGTTCTCTATTACAATGGTGTCATTACATCGTAGAGTTCTCTATTACAATGGTGTCATTACATCATAGAGTTCTCTATTACAATGGTGTCATTACATCGTCATTACATGATAGAGTTCTCTATTACAATGGTGTCATTACATCATAGAGTTCTCTATTACAATGGTGTCATTACACCATAGAGTTCTCTATTACAATGGTGTCATTACATGATAGAGTTCTCTATTACAATGGTGTCATTACATCGTTGAGTTCTCTATTACAATGGTGTCATTACACCGTTAGAGTTCTCTATTACAATGGTGTCATTACATGATAGAGTTCTCTATTACAATGGTGTCATTACACCATAGAGTTCTCTATTACAATGGTGTCATTACATCATTGAGTTCTCTATTACAATGAGTGTCATTACATGGTGTCATAGAGTTCTCTATTACAATGGTGTCATTACATCGTTTATCATAGAGTTCTCTATTACAATGGTGTCATGTAGAGTTCATATTACAATGGTGTCATTACATCGTAGAGTTCTCTATTGGCAATGGTGTCATTAAAATGGTATAGTCATATTACAATGGTGTCATTGTAGAGTTCTCTATTACAATGGTGTCATTACATGATTGAGTTTTCTATTACAATGGTGAGTTGAGTTCTCTATTACAATGGTGTCATTACATCATTGAGTTCTCTATTACAATGGTGTCATTACATCGTAGAGTTCTCTATTACAATGGTGTCATTACATCGTTGAGTTCTCTATTACAATGGTGTCATTACATCATAGAGTTCTCTATTACAATGGTGTCATTACATCGTAGAGTTCTCTATTACAATGGTGTCATTACATCGTAGAGTTCTCTATTACAATGGTGTCATTACATGATAGAGTTCTCTATTACAATGGTGTCATTACATCATAGAGTTCTCTATTACAATGGTGTCATTACATTAGTTCTCTATTACAATGGTGTCATTACACCGTTGAGTTCTCTATTACAATGGTGTCATTACATCGTAGAGTTCTCTATTACAATGGTGTCATTACATGATAGAGTTCTCTATTACAATGGTGTCATTACACCGTTGAGTTCTCTATTACAATGGTGTCATTACACCGTAGAGTTCTCTATTACAATGGTGTCATTACATCATAGAGTTATCTATTACAATGGTGTCATTACACCATAGAGTTCTCTATTACAATGGTGTCATTACACCGTTGAGTTATCTATTACAATGGTGTCATTACACCGTTGAGTTATCTATTACAATGGTGTCATTACATCGTTGAGTTCTCTATTACAATGGTGTCATTACACCGTTGAGTTATCTATTACAATGGTGTCATTATATGATAGAGTTCTCTATTACAATGGTGTCATAACACCGTAGAGTTCTCTATTACAATGTTGTCATTACATCGTTGTGTTATCTATTACAATGGTGTCATTACACCTTAGAGTTCTGTATTGCAATGGTGTCATTATATGATAGAGTTCTCTATTACAATGGTGAAATTACATCGTTGAGTTCTCTATTACAATGTTGTCATTACATCGTTGTGTTCTCTATTACAATGGTGTCATTACAACATAGAGTTATCTATTACAATGGTGTCATTACAACATAGAGTTATCTATTACAATGGTGTCATTACACCATAGAGTTCTCTATTACAATGGTGTCATTACATCATAGAGTTCTCTATTACAATGGTGTCATTGCATGATAGAGTTCTCTATTACAATGGTGTCATTACACCTTAGAGTTCTGTATTGCAATGGTGTCATTATATGATAGAGTTCTCTATTACAATGGTGAAATTACATCGTTGAGTTCTCTATTACAATGTTGTCATTACATCGTTGTGTTCTCTATTACAATGGTGTCATTACATGATAGAGTTCTCTATTTCACACAGACCATGCTGCTCTCTTTCTCCACACACAGCGCGGCGCGCGCGCGCATGGCATACATATACTGCACTCAAACGTATACATTGCCCGCTCGGAAAGAGAGAAAGAGTGAGGGAAGGGTGAGTGATATATGGAAAAGAGAGAGAGAGAGAGAGAGAGAGAGAGAGAGAGAGGAGAGAGAGAGAGAGAGAGAGAGTAAGAGAGATAGACAGAGGAGAGGGAGTGTGAGTGTGAGAGAGATAGATAGAGAGAGAGAGAGAGAGAGAGAGAGAGAGATAGGATAAGAAGAAGAGAGAGAGAGATAGAGAGAGAAGGATAGAGAGGGGGGTGAGTGAGAGAGAGAGAGAGAATTGAATTGATTGAATTGAAATTTTTTAATGAGGATAATTGATAAGGCAACAATACTTTTTTTCACCAGTGTCCTCGACAAAACAAGTTACAATGTACAAAGCAATCAAACATTACAGAAATCACATATGCTAAATAATGCATCGTTTCATATAACAAGAGCACACACACTTCGCAAACCTTCCACACACTAACCAACGCGTATGCAAATAAAATAAAACAAGCAACAAACTGAGAGCAACAAACAACCAACAAAGGAAACGAGCAAACTTATTTCTATTCCAACAAGCACAAATAGAGCATGATACTGAATGGTGGCCCTATGCCCCTCTTCACTCATGGCCACATGTCAATGATATTAAGGATGTTAAGCTATGAGCAACAATAATATGTAATTAGATGATTCCAGACATGATAAGGTCTCTTTACGGTACAAAGCATAATTTTATAAACACAAAATGGAACATTTAAAATCTTTCAAATAGATATTGGTGTAAACATATTTTAAATGATGATAATGTATTTTTTGCTTTTCATGTTTTCAGGAATATCATTCCACATTTTACCTCCTGAATATTTTAATGATGACATAAATAGGTCAGTTCTTGGTCGGGGCAGAAATATTATTTGTTTGTTTTGTACACACCTAACTGGAAACATTTCACTTAGATAAGGAGTTGCTAGTCCATTCATGATTTTATACATAAACACACATTTATTACATTGCATTCTGAGATCAAATGGAAGTATATGTATAGCTTTATAATCACATGTAGTTAAGGACGACGACTTTAGAAGGATAACCTTGATAGCCAACGTCGGCGTCTGTAAATGCTTTGCAGTGTTTGTAAGCAGTTTCTGCTTAGCTAAATCATAATAATTTGAAACCTAGTCAATGTCAGGTTGTATGTACGCGTGAAAGAACGTTTCCTGGTGTGGTGATCTAATAAATGCTTCATTCTGTTCATTGGAATATTTGTTTTAGATAATTTACGGGTGAGACCAGTAAATGAAATCCCAAGAATGAGTGTGGTCCAATGCCCAAACCAAGAACTGTATAGAGTCCACCTCTTCCTATAAAATGTGTTATTTTACTTAATCTTCATGATCTCAGGCGTCATATTCTGTCATTTCTGCCCTTGTGGTTATTATCTGAGTTTTTAGATTTGGTTTGGATGAAGGAGCCATGTGGTTGGTTTTCTGTCCATGTCCCTATTTATTCATGTCATTTTGTAAGTCGTTAAGCACGGATCTGCATCTTGTTTTTTGTCATGTAGATAGTGTCTCGGCAGAAAGTTCACAAGAACAAGAGAATGTATAACGGGACATCATTAATATATAAAAAGAATAGGGCCCAAGACTGCGACCTTGGGGTACAAACCATTATTTACTGCATTAGTGAAGATGATTTGCACGTCAACTTACCATTTGCCGCCTGTGAGATATATATGATTGTTGTGAGACTTACTGCTTCATATGGATAAGCCATATACAGTAAGCTTTTTTCTTTAAAAGGCTAATGGTCTATGGTATCGAATCCCTTTGCGAATCTACAAAAACAGCCCCTGTGATAGACTCTTCGTTTATATTAGAATTCCATTGTTCTATGAGTTAGTAGGTGCAGTGTGACAGGAATGGTTTTTTCTTAAACCACTTTGGTTATTTATGAAACAGATATTAGCGGTCAAAATGTAGTTGAATCAATTGTTTAAGGTGTTTTTTCGAGCGTTTTGGACAAAATAGAAAGAATTGATATAGGTCTGTAATTTGAACGAATCATTTGATCACCTGTTTTGAAATTGGCGAACTTTTGGCATCTTTAAAATCTTTGTGGGTATGGCAATTTTCAATGCATAGATTGTATTTTGTTGTTAAGTGGTCAGGCAATAATTGGTGCAGCTATCCTCCAGAATATTACTATCTATGGTTATCCC
>CM065685.1:65636696-65646696 GCA_017654935.2 Phymorhynchus buccinoides
GTGTCATTATATGATAGAGTTCTCTATTACAATGGTGTCATTACATCGTTGAGTTCTCTATTACAATGGTGTCATTACATGATAGAGTTCTCTATTACAATGGTGTCATTACATCATAGAGTTCTCTATTACAATGGTGTCATTACATGATAGAGTTCTCTATTACAATGGTGTCATTACACCATAGAGTTCTCTATTACAATGGTGTCATTACATCGTAGAGTTCTCTATTACAATGGTGTCATTACATCATAGAGTTCTCTATTACAATGGTGTCATTACATCATAGAGTTCTCTATTACAATGGTGTCATTACATCATAGAGTTCTCTATTACAATGGTGTCATTACATCCGTAGAGTTCTGTATTACAATGGTGTCATTACATGGTGTCATAGAGTTCTGTATTACAATGGTGTGGTTCTCTATTACAATGGTGTCATTACATCCGATAGAGTTCTCTATTACAATGGTGTCATTACATCATAGAGTTCTCTATTACAATGGTGTCATTACATCATAGAGTTCTCTATTACAATGGTGGTGTTCTCTATTACAATGGTGTCATTACATCGTAGAGTTCTCTATTACAATGGTGTCATTACATCGTAGAGTTCTCTATTACAATGGTGTCATTACATCATAGAGTTCTCTATTACAATGGTGTCATTACATCATAGAGTTCTCTATTACAATGGTGTCATTACATCGTAGAGTTCTCTATTACAATGGTGTCATTACATCATAGAGTTCTCTATTACAATGGTGTCATTACATCGTAGAGTTCTCTATTACAATGGTGTCATTACATCGGAGTTCTCTATTACAATGGTGTCATTACATGATAGAGTTCTCTATTACAATGGTGTCATTACATCATAGAGTTCTCTATTACAATGGTGTCATTACATCGTAGAGTTCTCTATTACAATGATCTCATTACATGATAGAGTTCTCTCTATTACAATGAGTGTCATTACATCATAGAGTTCTCTATTACAATGGTGTCATTACATCATAGAGTTCTCTATTACAATGGTGTCATTACATCATATAGTTCTCTATTACAATGGTGTCATTACATCATAGAGTTCTCTATTACAATGGTGTCATTACATCGTAGAGTTCTCTATTACAATGGTGTCATTACATCGTAGAGTTCTCTATTACAATGGTGTCATTACATCGTAGAGTTCTCTATTACAATGGTGTCATTACATGATAGAGTTCTCTATTACAATGGTGTCATTACATCGTAGAGTTCTCTATTACAATGGTGTCATTACATCGTAGAGTTCTCTATTACAATGGTGTCATTACATCGTAGAGTTCTCTATTACAATGGTGTCATTACATCGTAGAGTTCTCTATTACAATGGTGTCATTACATCATAGAGTTCTCTATTACAATGGTGTCATTACATCGTAGAGTTCTCTATTACAATGGTGTCATTACATCATAGAGTTCTCTATTACAATGGTGTCATTACATGATAGAGTTCTCTATTACAATGGTGTCATTACATCATAGAGTTCTCTATTACAATGGTGTCATTACATCGTAGAGTTCTCTATTACAATGGTGTCATTACATCGTAGAGTTCTCTATTACAATGGTGTCATTACATCATAGAGTTCTCTATTAGAGTTCTTACATATTACAATGGTGTCATTACATCATAGAGTTCTCTATTACAATGGTGTCATTACATCATAGAGTTCTCTATTACAATGGTGTCATTACATCATAGAGTTCTCTATTACAATGGTGTCATTACATCGTAGAGTTCTCTATTACAATGGTGTCATTACATCGTAGAGTTCTCTATTACAATGGTGTCATTACATCGTAGAGTTCTGTATTACAATGGTGTCATTACATTACATGATAGAGTTCTCTATTACAATGGTGTCATTACATCTTCTCTATTACAATGGTGTCATTACATCGTAGAGTTCTCTATTACAATGGTGTCATTACATAGTAGTGTCATTACATCATTAGAGTTCTCTATTACAATGGTGTCATTACATCGTAGAGTTCTCTATTACAATGGTGTCATTACATGATAGAGTTCTCTATTACAATGGTGTCATTACATGGTGTCATTACATCATAGAGTTCTCTATTACAATGGTGTCATTACATTACATCGTAGAGTTCTCTATTACAATGGTGTCATTACATCGTAGAGTTCTCTATTACAATGGTGTCATTAGAGTTCTGTATTACAATGGTGTCATTACATCATACTCTATTACAATGGTGTCATTACATCATAGGTGTCATTACATCATAGAGTTCTCTATTACAATGGTGTCATTACATCGTTGAGTTCTCTATTACAATGTTGTCATTACATGGTTACAATGGTGTCATTACATCATAGAGTTCTCTATTACAATGGTGTCATTACATCGTTAGAGTTCTCTATTACAATGGTGTCATTACATCGTTGAGTTCTCTATTACAATGGTGTCATTACATCATATTACAATGTTCATTACTATTACAATATTACATAGAGTTCTCTATTACAATGGTGTCATAGAGTTCTCTATTACAATGGTGTCATTACATCATAGAGTTCTCTATTACAATGGTGTCATTACATCATAGAGTTCTCTATTACAATGGTGTCATTACATCATGTCATTACATCATAGAGTTCTCTATTACAATGGTGTCATTACATCATAGAGTTCTCTATTACAATGGTGTCATTACATTACGTTGAGTTCTCTATTACAATGGTGTCATTACATCGTAGAGTTCTCTATTACAATGGTGTCATTAGTTCATGATAGAGTTCTCTATTACAATGGTGTCATTACATCGTAGAGTTCTCTATTACAATGGTGTCATTACATCATAGAGTTCTCTATTACAATGGTGTCATTATTACAATGGTGTCATTACATCTCTATTAGAGTTCTTACAATATTACAATGGTGTCATTACATCATAGAGTTCTCTATTACAATGGTGTCATTACATCGTAGAGTTCTCTATTACAATGGTGTCATTACATGATAGAGTTCTCTATTACAATGGTGTCATTACATTACAATGATAGAGTTCTCTATTACAATGGTGTCATTACATCTCTATTACAGGTGTCTTACTATTACAATGGTGTCATTACATCATAGAGTTCTCTATTACAATGGTGTCATTACATCATAGAGTTCTCTATTACAATGGTGTCATTACACCGTAGAGTTCTCTATTACAATGGTGTCATTACATGATAGAGTTCTCTATTACAATGGTGTCATTACATCATTAGAGTTCTCTATTACAATGGTGTCATTACATCGTAGAGTTATCTATTACAATGGTGTCATTACATCATAGAGTTCTCTATTACAATGGTTCTTACACCATAGAGTTCTCTATTACAATGGTATTTCTCATTATGGTGTCATTACATCATAGAGTTCTCTATTACAATGGTGTCATTACATCATAGAGTTCTCTATTACAATGGTGTCATTACATGATAGAGTTCTCTATTACAATGAGTTTACATCTATTCTCTATTACAATGGTGTCATTACATCGTAGAGTTCTCTATTACAATGGTGTCATTACATCATAGAGTTCTCTATTACAATGGTGTCATTACATAGAGTTCTCTATTACAATGGTGTCATTACATCTTCTCTATTACAATGGTGTCATTACATCGTAGAGTTCTCTATTACAATGGTGTCATTACATCATAGAGTTCTCTATTACAATGGTGTCATTACATCGTAGAGTTCTCTATTACAATGGTGTCATTACATCGTAGAGTTCTCTATTACAATGGTGTCATTACACAGTTCTCTATTACAATGGTGTCATTACATCATAGAGTTATCTATTACAATGGTGTCATTACAACATTCTCTATTACATTCACAATGGTGTCATTACATCGTATTAGTGGTCTCATACACCTTACAATGGTGTCATTATATGATTATTACAATGGTGTCATTACATCGTTTCTCTATTACAATGGTGTCATTACATCGTAGAGTTCTCTATTACAATGGTGTCATTACATCATAGAGTTCTCTATTACAATGGTGTCATTACACCATAGAGTTCTCTATTACAATGGTGTCATTACACCGTATAGAGTTCTCTATTACAATGGTGTCATTACATCATAGAGTTCTCTATTACAATGGTGTCATTACATCATAGAGTTCTCTATTACAATGGTGTCATTACATCATAGAGTTCTCTATTACAATGGTGTCATTACATCGTAGAGTTCTCTATTACAATGGTGTCATTACATCATGTTCATTACAATGGTGTCATTACATCAGAGTTCTCTATTACAATGGTGTCATTACATCATAGAGTTCTCTATTACAATGGTGTCATTACATCATAGAGTTCTCTATTACAATGGTGTCATTACATCATGATTCTCTATTACAATGGTGTTTACATCTATTATTACAATGGTGTCATTACATCATTGAGTTCTCTATTACAATGGTGTCATTACATCGTTGAGTTCTCTATTACAATGGTGTCATTACATCATAGAGTTCTCTATTACAATGGTGTCATTACATCATAGAGTTCTCTATTACAATGGTGTCATTACATCGTTATTACATCGTTGAGTTCTCTATTACAATGAGTTCTCTATTACAATGGTGTCATTACATCGTAGAGTTCTCTATTACAATGGTGTCATTACATCATAGAGTTCTCTATTACAATGGTGTCATTACATCATAGAGTTCTCTATTACAATGGTGTCATTACATCGTTGAGTTCTCTATTACAATGGTGTCATTACATCGTAGAGTTCTCTATTACAATGGTGTCATTACATCATAGAGTTCTCTATTACAATGGTGTCATTACATCATAGAGTTCTCTATTACAATGGTGTCATTACATCATAGAGTTCTCTATTACAATGGTGTCATTACATCGTAGAGTTCTCTATTACAATGGTGTCATTACATCATAGAGTTCTCTATTACAATGGTGTCATTACATCATAGAGTTCTCTATTACAATGGTGTCATTACATGGTGTCATTACATAGAGTTCTCTATTACAATGGTGTCATTACATCATAGAGTTCTCTATTACAATGGTGTCATTACATCGATAGAGTTCTCTATTACAATGGTGTCATTACATCGTTACATGATAGAGTTCTCTATTACAATGGTGTCATTACATCGTTGAGTTCTCTATTACAATGGTGTCATTACATCATAGAGTTCTCTATTACAATGGTGTCATTACATGATAGAGTTATCTATTACAATGGTGTCATTACATCGTAGAGTTCTCTATTACAATGGTGTCATTACATCATAGAGTTCTCTATTACAATGGTGTCATTACATCATAGAGTTCTCTATTACAATGGTGTCATTACATCGTAGAGTTCTCTATTACAATGGTGTCATTACATCGTAGAGTTCTCTATTACAATGGTGTCATTACATCGTAGAGTTCTCTATTACAATGGTGTCATTACATCGTAGAGTTCTCTATTACAATGGTGTCATTACATCGTAGAGTTCTCTATTACAATGGTGTCATTACATCATAGAGTTCTCTATTACAATGGTGTCATTACATCATAGAGTTCTCTATTACAATGGTGTCATTACATCATAGAGTTTCTCTATTACAATGGTGTCATTACACCGTAGAGTTCTCTATTACAATAGAGTTCTCTATTACAATGGTGTCATTACATCGTAGAGTTCTCTATTACAATGGTGTCATTACATCATAGAGTTCTCTATTACAATGGTGTCATTACATCGTAGAGTTCTCTATTACAATGGTGTCATTACATCATAGAGTTCTCTATTACAATGGTGTCATTACATCATAGAGTTCTCTATTACAATGGTGTCATTACATCATAGAGTTCTCTATTACAATGGTGTCATTACATCGTAGAGTTCTGTATAATGGTGTCATTACATCGTAGAGTTCTCTATTACAATGGTGTCATTACATCATAGAGTTCTCTATTACAATGGTGTCATTACATCATAGAGTTCTCTATTACAATGGTGTCATTACATCATAGAGTTCTCTATTACAATGGTGTCATTACATCATAGAGTTCTCTATTACAATGGTGTCATTACATCGTAGAGTTCTCTATTACAATGGTGTCATTACATCATAGAGTTCTCTATTACAATGGTGTCATTACATCGTAGAGTTCTCTATTACAATGGTGTCATTACATCATAGAGTTCTCTATTACAATGGTGTCATTACATCGTAGAGTTCTCTATTACAATGGTGTCATTACATCGTAGAGTTCTCTATTACAATGGTGTCATTACATCGTAGAGTTCTCTATTACAATGAGTCATTACATCATAGAGTTCTCTATTACAATGGTGTCATTACATCGTAGAGTTCTCTATTACAATGGTGTCATTACATCGTAGAGTTCTCTATTACAATGGTGTCATTACATCATAGAGTTCTCTATTACAATGGTGTCATTACATCATAGAGTTCTCTATTACAATGGTGTCATTACATCGTAGAGTTCTCTATTACAATGGTGTCATTACAGTTCTCTATTACAATGGTGTCATTACATGTTCTCTATTACAATGGTGTCATTACATCGTTGAGTTCTCTATTACAATGGTGTCATTACATCATAGAGTTCTCTATTACAATGGTGTCATTACATCATAGAGTTCTCTATTACAATGGTGTCATTACATCATAGAGTTCTCTATTACAATGGTGTCATTACATCGTAGAGTTCTCTATTACAATGGTGTCATTACATCGTAGAGTTCTCTATTACAATGGTGTCATTACATCGTTGAGTTCTCTATTACAATGGTGTCATTACATCATAGAGTTCTCTATTACAATGGTGTCATTACATCGTAGAGTTCTCTATTACAATGGTGTCATTACATCAGAGTTCTCTATTACAATGGTGTCATTACATCATAGAGTTCTCTATTACAATGGTGTCATTACATCGTAGAGTTCTCTATTACAATGGTGTCATTACATCGTAGAGTTCTCTATTACAATGGTGTCATTACATCATAGAGTTCTCTATTACAATGGTGTCATTACATCATAGAGTTCTCTATTACAATGGTGTCATTACATGATAGAGTTCTCTATTACAATGGTGTCATTACATCATAGAGTTCTCTATTACAATGGTGTCATTACATCATAGAGTTCTCTATTACAATGGTGTCATTACATCATAGAGTTCTCTATTACAATGGTGTCATTACACCATAGAGTTCTCTATTACAATGGTGTCATTACATCATAGAGTTCTCTATTACAATGGTGTCATTACACCGTTGAGTTCTCTATTACAATGGTGTCATTACATCATAGAGTTCTCTATTACAATGGTGTCATTACATCGTAGAGTTCTCTATTACAATGGTGTCATTACACAATGGTATAGTTCTCTATTACAATGGTGTCATTACATCATAGAGTTCTCTATTACAATGGTGTCATTACATCGTAGAGTTCTCTATTACAATGGTGTCATTACATCGTAGAGTTCTCTATTACAATGGTGTCATTACATCGTAGAGTTCTGTATTACAATGGTGTCATTACATCATAGAGTTCTCTATTACAATGGTGTCATTACACCGTAGAGTTCTCTATTACAATGGTGTCATTACATCATAGAGTTCTCTATTACAATGGTGTCATTACACCGTAGAGTTCTCTATTACAATGGTGTCATTACACCGTAGAGTTCTCTATTACAATGGTGTCATTACATCATAGAGTTCTCTATTACAATGGTGTCATTACATCATAGAGTTCTCTATTACAATGGTGTCATTACATCGTAGAGTTCTCTATTACAATGGTGTCATTACATGATAGAGTTCTCTATTACAATGGTGTCATTACATCGTAGAGTTCTCTATTACAATGGTGTCATTACATCATAGAGTTCTCTATTACAATGGTGTCATTACATCGTAGAGTTCTCTATTACAATGGTGTCATTACATCATAGAGTTCTCTATTACAATGGTGTCATTACATCATAGAGTTCTCTATTACAATGGTGTCATTACATCATAGAGTTCTCTATTACAATGGTGTCATTACATCATAGAGTTCTCTATTACAATGGTGTCATTACATCATATAGAGTTCTCTATTACAATGGTGTCATCTCTATTACAATGGTGTCATTACATCGTTGAGTTCTCTATTACAATGGTGTCATTACATCGTAGAGTTCTCTATTACAATGGTGTCATTACATCATAGAGTTCTCTATTACAATGGTGTCATTACATCGTAGAGTTCTCTATTACAATGGTGTCATTACATCATAGAGTTCTCTATTACAATGGTGTCATTACATCGTAGAGTTCTCTATTACAATGGTGTCATTACATCATAGAGTTCTCTATTACAATGGTGTCATTACATCATAGAGTTCTCTATTACAATGGTGTCATTACATCATAGAGTTCTCTATTACAATGGTGTCATTACATCGTAGAGTTCTCTATTACAATGGTGTCATTACATCGTTGAGTTCTCTATTACAATGGTGTCATTACATCGTAGAGTTCTCTATTACAATGGTGTCATTACATCGTAGAGTTCTCTATTACAATGGTGTCATTACATGATAGAGTTCTCTATTACAATGGTGTCATTACATCATTGAGTTCTCTATTACAATGGTGTCATTACATCGTAGAGTTCTCTATTACAATGGTGTCATTACATCGTAGAGTTCTCTATTACAATGGTGTCATTACATGATAGAGTTCTCTATTACAATGGTGTCATTACATGATAGAGTTCTCTATTACAATGGTGTCATTACATCGTAGAGTTCTCTATTACAATGGTGTCATTACATCATAGAGTTCTCTATTACAATGGTGTCATTACATCATAGAGTTCTCTATTACAATGGTGTCATTACATCATAGAGTTCTCTATTACAATGGTGTCATTACATCATAGAGTTCTCTATTACAATGGTGTCATTACATGATAGAGTTCTCTATTACAATGGTGTCATTACATCATAGAGTTCTCTATTACAATGGTGTCATTACATCATAGAGTTCTCTATTACAATGGTGTCATTACATCGTAGAGTTCTGTATTACAATGGTGTCATTACATCATAGAGTTCTCTATTACAATGGTGTCATTACATGATAGAGTTCTCTATTACAATGGTGTCATTACATGATAGAGTTCTCTATTACAATGGTGTCATTACATCGTAGAGTTCTCTATTACAATGGTGTCATTACATCGTAGAGTTCTCTATTACAATGGTGTCATTACATGATAGAGTTCTCTATTACAATGGTGTCATTACATCGTAGAGTTCTCTATTACAATGGTGTCATTACATCGTAGAGTTCTCTATTACAATGGTGTCATTACACCGTAGAGTTCTCTATTACAATGGTGTCATTACATCGTAGAGTTCTCTATTACAATGGTGTCATTACATTACGTATTACATCATAGAGTTCTCTATTACAATGGTGTCATTACATCGTAGAGTTCTCTATTACAATGGTGTCATTACATCATAGAGTTCTCTATTACAATGGTGTCATTACATGATAGAGTTCTCTATTACAATGGTGTCATTACATCATAGAGTTCTCTATTACAATGGTGTCATTACATCATAGAGTTCTCTATTACAATGGTGTCATTACATCATAGAGTTCTCTATTACTAATGGTGTCATTACACCGTATTACAATGGTGTCATTACATCATAGAGTTCTCTATTACAATGGTGTCATTACATCGTAGAGTTCTCTATTACAATGGTGTCATTACACCGTTGAGTTCTCTATTACAATGGTGTCATTACATCATAGAGTTCTCTATTACAATGGTGTCATTACATCATAGAGTTCTCTATTACAATGGTGTCATTACATAGTAGAGTTCTCTATTACAATGGTGTCATTACATCATAGAG
>CM065685.1:65656696-65696696 GCA_017654935.2 Phymorhynchus buccinoides
CAGTCACCGAAATGTTTGTATTTTCCCCAGGGATCATTAAAGTTATTGATTGATTGATTGATTGATAGTGTGACAGTCAACGACATCGTCAGTCTAACATCTTTTTCCAGTCAATAGTGTGACTGTCATCGTCAGTGTAACATCTTCTTCCAGTCAATAGTGTGACTGTCAACGACATCTTCAGTCTAACATCTTCTTCCAGTTAATAGTGTGACTGACATCGTCAGTGTAACATCTTCTTCCAGTCAATAGTGTGACTGTCAACGACATCTTCAGTCTAACATCTTCTTCCAGTTAATAGTGTGACTGACATCGTCAGTCTAACATCTTCTTCCAGTCAATAGTGTGACAGTCACCGACATCGTCAGTGTAACATCATCTTCTTCCAGTCAACAGTGTGACTGTCAACGACATCGTCAGTCTAACATCATCTTCCAGTCAATAGTGTGACTGTCAACGACATCGTCAGTGTAACATCTTCTTCAAGTCAATAGTGTGACTGTCAACGACATCGTCAGTGTAACATCATCTTCCAGTCAATAGTGTGACTGTCAACGACATCGTCAGTGTAACATCTTCTTCAAGTCAATAGTGTGACTGTCAACGACATCGTCAGTGTAACATCATCTTCCAGTCAATAGTGTGACTGTCAACGACATCGTCAGTGTAACATCATCTTCCAGTCAATAGTGTGACTGTCAACGACATCGTCAGTGTAACATCATCTTCCAGTCAATAGTGTGACTGTCAACGACATCGTCTGTCTAACATCTTCTTCCAGTCAATAGTGTGACTGTCAACGACATCGTCTGTCTAACATCTTCTTCCAGTCAATAGTGTGACTGTCAACGACATCGTCAGTGTAACATCTTCTTCCAGTCAATAGTGTGACTGTCAACGACATCGTCAGTGTAACATCTTCTTCCAGTCAATAGTGTGACTGTCAACGACATCGTCAGTGTAACATCATCTTCCAGTCAATAGTGTGACTGTCAACGACATCGTCAGTGTAACATCTTATTCCAGTCAATAGTGTGACTGTCAACGCATCGTCAGTGTAACATCTTCTTCCAGTCAATAGTGTGACTGTCAACGACATCGTCAGTGTAACATCTTCTTCCAGTCAATAGTGTGACTGTCAACGACATCGTCAGTGTAACATCTTCTTCCAGTCAATAGTGTGACTGTCAACGACATCGTCAGTGTAACATCTTCTTCCAGTCAATAGTGTGACTGTCAACGACATCTTCAGTCTAACATCTTCTTCCAGTCAATAGTGTGACTGTCAACGACATCTTCAGTCTAACATCTTCTTCCAGTCAACAGTGTGACTGTCAACGACATCTTCAGTCTAACATCTTCTTCCAGTCAATAGTGTGACTGTCACCCGCAGGGGCAGTAACTTGGCACAGTGTCAAAGGGAGTTAACCCGGCCCTCTTCCTCTTCGGGCGATGTATGATTACTTGTGGAGGCTGTAATTACGCCCCTTGCCGGCGCCCCACAGAACAAATCAGCCTGGCCCGCCATGCGGAAACCCCCCATCAAATTGGGTGGCCGCCATCTTTATTTCTGGGGGTCCCTTTCTGTCTCCATCGGTCAAGAACGAAAAGGCGATCAGGGGACGTAACCCATAGGTGATGAGCGTTCTGGGTGAGTGTGGAGAAGAAGGGTTAAACTAAGGAGAGGGGGGCAGAGAGAGAGAGAGAGAGACAAGGGGGGGGGGGGGGTAAATCAGATAATGGGGCTTATTGGGAGACTCAGAAATTGTCTACCTACAGAATGCCTGCAAGTAACAGTACAGCGACTATGCTTCGTTAATCTGAAACTTTCATCTCCATTGCTGTCTCTGAGAGAGAGAGAGAGAGAGAGAGAGAGAGAGAGAGAGAGAGAGAGAGAGAGAGAGAGAGAGAGAGAGAGAGAGAGAGAGAGAGAGAGAGAGAGAGAGAGAGAGAGAGAGAGAGAGAGAGAGAGAGAGAGAGAGAGAGAGAGAGAGAGAGAGAGAGAGAGAGAGAGAGAGAGAGAGAGAGAGAGAGAGAGAGAGAGAGAGAGAGAGAGAAAGAGCGAGAGAGAGAGAGATGAATGAATGAATAACTTTTATTTTCTGAGGATAATAGAGTAAGTATAAAAAAAAAAATTAATCCAGTCCTCACAAAGAAAGGAAAAGAAAATCAAAGCAAATAATTCAATAAATAAGAAAGGCATGCAAAGCAAAGAAAACGAACAAACATTATCATCAAGGCAGGCACATTATCAATATAAACAGACATAATAAATTCAGCATTATACATAAATATTTAAGAAATGGGATGTGGAGGGACCGAAAATAAGTGAGTATCTAGGAACAAAACAAAAAATGAAGTAAGAAAGAGAGAGAGTGAGAGAGAGAGAGAGAGAGAGAGAGAGAGAGAGAGAGAGAGAGAGAGAGAGAGAGAGAGAGAGAGAGAGAGAGAGAGAGAGAGAGAGAGAGAGAGAGAGAGAGAGAGAGAGAGAGAGAGAGAGAGTTTCTTGTTGTGACTTTCTTTTCAAAAATGTATTGCTTGTATTTCCTGGTAAAATTCCGCCAATGTTTATACTGTGTAATTCGTTTTGAACTGAGCACGCCATAAGCTCTGCTTGTTGTTGCTTCAGTTGTGTCATAGTTGTTGTTCATGTTGATTTGGAAAATAAAACATTTAAACCACAGAGAGAGAGGGGGGGGGAGGATAGAGAGAGAGAGGTTATATTTGCCACGAAGCGTCCATTGTTCATACCTGCCATCAGACACCTTGACATGCGCACTTTGCCTAACTGTATAAGAGACAGAGACACAGTGCTAAGAGCTATGCTTTGCCTGAAGAGGTGCTATGTACATAGATCACGTGGGATTGTCTGGGGTTTTCAATTTGTGGAGAAAATCAAGGGAATCACGTTAGTTAGTGAAAACATGAAGGGAAGCGTGTTGGTTAGTGGAGAAAATGAAGGGAATCACATTGGTTAGTGGAGAAAATGAAAGGAATCATGTTGGTCAGTGAAGAAAATGAAGGGAATCACGTTGGTTAGTGGAGAAAATAAAGGGAATCATGTTGGTTAGTGGATGGTTGATAGTCACGTGGCATTGTGCGGCGTTTTTCTCCAGGTGTCAGTGCCGTAAGGAACAGGACTACTGTAGCACAGTCACTGTGTAGTGAATTGTGATCATGATGGGGAATGAAGGAACAGGACTAATGTAGCACAGTGTGTAGTGAATTGTGATCATGATGGGGAATGAAGGAACAGGACTAATGTAGCACAGTCACTCTGTAGTGAATTGTGATCATGATGGTGAATTAAGGAACAGGACTAATGTAGCACAGTGTGTAGTGAATTGTGATCATGATGGGGAATGAAGGAACAGGACTAATGTAGCACAGTCACTCTGTAGTGAATTGTGATCATGATGGGGAATGAAGGAACAGGACTAATGTAGCACAGTCACTGTGTAGTGAATTGTGATCATGATGGGGAATGAAGGAACAGGACTAATGTAGCACAGTATGTAGTGAATTGTGATTATGATGGGGGATGAAGGAACAGGACTACTGTAGCACAGTATGTAGTGAATTGTGATTATGATGGGGAATGAAGGAACAGGACTACTGTAGCACAGTATGTAGTGAATTGTGATCATGATGGGGAATGAAGGAACAGGACTAATGTAGCACAGTCACTGTGTAGCACAGTATGTAGTGAATTGTGATTATGATGGGGGATGAAGGAACAGGACTAATGTAGCACAGTATGTAGTGAATTGTGATTATGATGGGGAATGAAGGAACAGGACTAATGTAGCACAGTATGTAGTGAATTGTGATCATGATGGGGAATGAAGGAACAGGACTATTGTAGCACAGTCACTGTGTAGCACAGTATGTAGTGAATTGTGATTATGATGGGGAATGAAGGAACAGGACTAATGCAGCACAGTCACTGTGTAGCACAGTATGTAGTGAATTGTGATTATGATGGGGAATGAAGGAACAGGACTAATGTAGCACAGTATGTAGTGAATTGTGATTATGATGGGGAATGAAGGAACAGGACTAATGTAGCACAGTCACTGTGTAGTGAATTGTGATCATGATGGGGAATGAAGGAACAGGACTAATGTAGCACAGTCACTGTGTAGTGATCTGTGAAAATGATGGGGAATGAAGGAACAGGACTAATGTAGCACAGTCACTGTGTAGCACAGTATGTAGTGAATTGTGATTATGATGGGGAATGAAGGAACAGGACTAATGTAGCACAGTCACTCTGTAGTGAATTGTGATCATGATGGGGAATGAAGGAACAGGACTAATGTAGCACAGTCACTCTGTAGTGAATTGTGATCATGATGGGGAATGAAGGAACAGGAGTAATGTAGCACAGTCACTGTGTAGTGAATTGTGATCATGATGGGGAATGAAGGAACAGGACTAATGTAGCACAGTGTGTAGTGAATTGTGATCATGATGGGGAATGAAGGAACAGGACTAATGTAGCACAGTGTGTAGTGAATTGTGATCATGATGGGGAATGAAGGAACAGGACTAATGTAGCACAGTCACTGTGTAGTGAATTGTGATCATGATGGGGAATGAAGGAACAGGACTAATGTAGCACAGTGTGTAGTGCATTGTGCTTATGATGGGGAATTAAGGGACAGGACTAATGTAGCACAGTATGTAGTGAATTGTGATTATGATGGGGAATTAAGGAACAGGACTAAAGTAGCACAGTATGCAGTGTATTGTGATCATCATGATGGGGAATGAAGGAACAGGACTAATGTAGCACAGTGTGTAGTGAATTGTGATTATGATGGGGAATTAAGGAACAGGACTAATGTAGAACACAGTGTAGTGAATTGTGATCATGATGGGGAATGAAGGAACAGGACTAATGTAGCACAGTGTGTAGTGAATTGTGATCATGATGGGGAATGAAGGAACAGGAATAATGTAGCACAGTGTGTAGTGAATTGTGATCATGATGGGGAATGAAGGAACAGGACTAATGTAGCACAGTCACTGTGTAGTGAATTGTGATCATGATGGGGAATGAAGGAACAGGACTAATGTAGCATTGTGTAGTGAATTGTGATCATGATGAGGAATGAAGGAACATGACTAATGTAGCACAGTCACTGTGTAGTGAATTGTGATCATGATGGTGAATGAAGGAACAGGACTAATGTAGCACAGTCACTGTGTAGTGAATTGTGATCATGATGGGGAATGAAGGAACAGGACTAATGTAGCACAGTCACTGTGTAGTGAATTGTGATCATGATGGGGAATGAAGGAACAGGACTAATGTAGCACAATCACTGTGTAGTGAATTGTGATCATGATGGGGAATTAAGGAACAGGACTAATGTAGCACAGTTTGTAGTGAATTGTGATCATGATGTGGAATGAAGGAACAGGACTAATGTAGCACAATCACTGTGTAGTGAATTGTGATCATGATGGGGAATTAAGGAACAGGACTAATGTAGCACAGTGTGTAGTGAATTGTGATCATGATGGTGAATGAAGGAACAGGACTAATGTAGCACAGTCACTGTGTAGTGAATTGTGATCATGATGGGGAATTAAGGAACAGGACTAATGTAGCACAGTGTGTAGTGAATTGTGATCATGATGGGGAATGAAGGAACAGGACTAATGTAGCACAGTCACTGTGTAGTGAATTGTGATCATGATGGAGAATGAAGGAACAGGACTAATATAGCACAGTCACTGTGTAGTGAATTGTGATTATGATGGGGAATGAAGGAACAGGACTAATGTAGCACAGTGTGTAGTGAATTGTGATCATGATGGGGAATGAAGGAACAGGACTAATGTAGCACAGTCACTGTGCAGTGAATTGTGATTATGATGGGGAATGAAGGAACAGGACTAATGTAGCACAGTGTGTAGTGCATTGTGATCATGATGGGGAATGAAGGAACAGGACTAATGTAGCACAGTGTGTAGTGAATTGTGATCATGATGGGGAATGAAGGAACAGGACTAATGTAGCACAGTCACTGTGTAGTGAATTGTGATTATGATGGGGAATGAAGGAACAGGACTAATGTAGCACAGTCACTGTGTAGTGAATTGTGATCATGATGGTGAATAAAGGAACAGGACTAATGTAGCACAGTGTGTAGTGCATTGTGATCATGATGGGGAATGAAGGAACAGGACTAATGTAGCACACTGTGTAGTGAATTGTGATCATGATGGGGGATGAAGGAACAGGACTACTGTAGCACAGTCACTGTGTAGTGAATTGTGATTATGATGGGGAATGAAGAAACAGGACTAATGTAGCACAGTCACTGTGTAGTGAATTGTGATCATGATGGGGAATGCAGGAACAGGACTAATGTAGCACAGTGTGTAGTGCATTGTGCTTATGATGGGGAATTAAGGGACAGGACTAATGTAGCACAGTATGTAGTGAATTGTGATTATGATGGGGAATTAAGGAACAGGACTAAAGTAGCACAGTATGCAGTGTATTGTGATCATCATGATGGGGAATGAAGGAACAGGACTAATGTAGCACAGTGTTTAGTGAATTGTGATTATGATGGGGAATTAAGGAACAGGACTAATGTAGAACACAGTGTAGTGAATTGTGATCATGATGGGGAATGAAGGAACAGGACTAATGTAGCACAGTGTGTAGCGAATTGTGATCATGATGGGGAATGAAGGAACAGGAATAATGTAGCACAGTGTGTAGTGAATTGTGATCATGATGGGGAATTAAGGAACAGGACTAATGTAGCACAGTCACTGTGTAGTGAATTGTGATCATGATGGGGAATGAAGGAACAGGACTAATGTAGCATTGTGTAGTGAATTGTGATCATGATGAGGAATGAAGGAACATGACTAATGTAGCACAGTCACTGTGTAGTGAATTGTGATCATGATGGTGAATGAAGGAACAGGACTAATGTAGCACAGTCACTGTGTAGTGAATTGTGATCATGATGGGGAATGAAGGAACAGGACTAATGTAGCACAATCACTGTGTAGTGAATTGTGATCATGATGGGGAATTAAGGAACAGGACTAATGTAGCACAATCACTGTGTAGTGAATTGTGATCATGATGGGGAATTAAGGAACAGGACTAATGTAGCACAGTTTGTAGTGAATTGTGATCATGATGTGGAATGAAGGAACAGGACTAATGTAGCACAATCACTGTGTAGTGAATTGTGATCATGATGGGGAATGAAGGAACAGGACTAATGTAGCACAGTGTGTAGTGAATTGTGATCATGATGTGGAATGAAGGAACAGGACTAATGTAGCACAATCACTGTGTAGTGAATTGTGATCATGATGGGGAATGAAGGAACAGGACTAATGTAGCACAGTGTGTAGTGAATTGTGATTATGATGGGGAATGAAGGAACAGGACTAATGTAGCACAGTCACTGTGTAGTGAATTGTGATCATGATGGAGAATGAAGGAACAGGACTAATATAGCACAGTCACTGTGTAGTGAATTGTGATTATGATGGGGAATGAAGGAACAGGACTAATGTAGCACAGTGTGTAGTGAATTGTGATCATGATGGGGAATGAAGGAACAGGACTAATGTAGCACAGTCACTGTGCAGTGAATTGTGATTATGATGGGGAATGAAGGAACAGGACTAATGTAGCACAGTGTGTAGTGAATTGTGATCATGATGGGGAATGAAGGAACAGGACTAATGTAGCACACTGTGTAGTGAATTGTGATCATGATGGGGGATGAAGGAACAGGACTACTGTAGCACAGTCACTGTGTAGTGAATTGTGATTATGATGGGGAATGAAGGAACAGGACTAATGTAGCACAGTCACTGTGTAGTGAATTGTGATCATGATGGTGAATAAAGGAACAGGACTAATGTAGCACAGTGTGTAGTGCATTGTGATCATGATGGGGAATGAAGGAACAGGACTAATGTAGCACACTGTGTAGTGAATTGTGATCATGATGGGGAATGAAGGAACAGGACTAATGTAGCACAGTCACTGTGTAGTGAATTGTGATTATGATGGGGAATGAAGGAACAGGACTAATGTAGCACAGTCACTGTGTAGTGAATTGTGATCATGATGGGGAATGAAGGAACAGGACTAATGTAGCAGTGTGTAGTGAATTGTGATTATGATGGGGAATGAAGGAACAGGACTAATGTAGCACAGTATGTAGTGAATTGTGATCATGATGGGGAATGAAGGAACAGGACTAATGTAGCACAGTGTGTAGTGAATTGTGATTATGATGGGGAATGAAGGAACAGGACTAATGTAGCACAGTCACTGTGTAGTGAATTGTGATCATGATGGGGAATGAAGGAACAGGACTAATGTAGCACAGTGTGTAGTGAATTGTGATCATGATGGGGAATGAAGGAACAGGACTAATGTAGCACAGTGTGTAGTGAATTGTGATCATGATGGGGAATGAAGGAACAGGACTAATGTAGCACAGTGTGTAGTGAATTGTGATCATGATGGGGAATGAAGGAACAGGACTAATGTAGCACAGTGTGTAGTGAATTGTGATCATGATGGGGGATGAAGGAACAGGACTACTGTAGCACAGTCACTGTGTAGTGAATTGTGATCATGATGGGGAATGAAGGAACAGGACTAATGTAGCACAGTGTGTAGTGAATTGTGATTATGATGGGGAATGAAGGAACAGGACTAATGTAGCACACTGTGTAGTGAATTGTGATCATGATGGGGAATGAAGGAACAGGACTAATGTAGCACAGTCACTGTGTAGTGAATTGTGATCATGATGGTGAATAAAGGAACAGGACTAATGTAGCACAGTGTGTAGTGCATTGTGATCATGATGGGGAATGAAGGAACAGGACTAATGTAGCACACTGTGTAGAGAATTGTGATCATGATGGTGAATAAAGGAACAGGACTAATGTAGCACAGTGTGTAGTGAATTGTGATTATGATGGGGAATGAAGGAACAGGACTAATGTAGCACAGTGTGTAGTGAATTGTGATCATGATGGGGAATGAAGGAACAGGACTAATGTAGCACACTGTGTAGTGAATTGTGATCATGATGGGGAATGAAGGAACAGGACTAATGTAGCACAGTCACTGTGTAGAGAATTGTGATCATGATGGTGAATAAAGGAACAGGACTAATGTAGCACAGTAAGTAGTGAATTGTGATCATGATGGGGAATGAAGGAACAGGACTAATGTAGCACAGTCACTGTGTAGAGAATTGTGATCATGATGGTGAATAAAGGAACAGGACTAATGTAGCACAGTGTGTAGTGAATTGTGATCATGATGGGGAATGAAGGAACAGGACTAATGTAGCACAGTATGTAGTGAATTGTGATCATGATGGGGAATGAAAGAACAGGACTAATGTAGAACAGAGTGTAGTGAATTGTGATCATGATGGGGAATGAAGGAACAGGACTAATGTAGCACAGTCACTGTGTAGTGAATTGTGATCATGATGGGGAATGAAGGAACAGGACTAATGTAGCACAGTCACTGTGTAGTGAATTGTGATTATGATGGGGAATGAAGGAACAGGACTAATGTAGCAAAGTGTGTAGTGAATTGTGATCATGATGGGGAATGAAGGAACAGGACTAATGTAGCACAGTAAGTAGTGAATTGTGATCATGATGGGGAATGAAGGAACATGACTAATGTAGCACAGTCACTGTGTTGTGAATTGTGATCATGATGGTGAATGAAGGAACATGACTAATGTAGCACAGTCACTGTGTAGAGAATTGTGATCATGATGGTGAATAAAGGAACAGGACTAATGTAGCACAGTGTGTAGTGAATTGTGATCATGATGGTGAATGAAGGAACAGGACTAATGTAGCACAGTATGTAGTGAATTGTGATCATGATGGGGAATGAAAGAACAGGACTAATGTAGAACAGAGTGTAGTGAATTGTGATCATGATGGGGAATGAAGGAACATGACTAATGTAGCACAGTCACTGTGTAGTGAATTGTGATCATGATGGGGAATGAAGGAACAGGACTAATGTAGCACAGTCACTGTGTAGTGAATTGTGATCATGATGGGGAATGAAGGAACAGGACTAATGTAGCAAAGTGTGTAGTGAATTGTGATCATGATGGGGAATGAAGGAACAGGACTAATGTAGCACAGTAAGTAGTGAATTGTGATCATGATGGGGAATGAAGGAACATGACTAATGTAGCACAGTCACTGTGTTGTGAATTGTGATCATGATGGTGAATGAAGGAACATGACTAATGTAGCACAGTCACTGTGTAGAGAATTGTGATCATGATGGTGAATAAAGGAACAGGACTAATGTAGCACAGTGTGTAGTGAATTGTGATCATGATGGTGAATGAAGGAACAGGACTAATGTAGCACAGTATGTAGTGAATTGTGATCATGATGGGGAATGAAAGAACAGGACTAATGTAGAACAGAGTGTAGTGAATTGTGATCATGATGGGGAATGAAGGAACAGGACTAATGTAGCACAGTCACTGTGTAGTGAATTGTGATCATGATGGGGAATGAAGGAACAGGACTAATGTAGCACAGTCACTGTGTAGTGAATTGTGATCATGATGGGGAATGAAGGAACAGGACTAATGTAGCACAGTGTGTAGTGAATTGTGATCATGATGGGGAATGAAGGAACATGACTAATGTAGCACAATCACTGTGTAGTGAATTGTGATCATGATGGTGAATGAAGGAACATGACTAATGTAGCACAGTCACTGTGTAGAGAATTGTGATCATGATGGTGAATAAAGGAACAGGACTAATGTAGCACAGTGTGTAGTGCATTGTGATCATGATGGTGAATGAAGGAACAGGACTAATGCAGCACAGTATGTAGTGAATTGTGATCATGATGGGGAATGAAAGAACAGGACTAATGTAGAACAGAGTGTAGTGAATTGTGATCATGATGGGGAATGAAGGAACAGGACTAATGTAGCACAGTCACTGTGTAGTGAATTGTGATCATGATGGGGAATGAAGGAACAGGACTAATGTAGCAGTGTGTAGTGAATTGTGATCATGATGAGGAATGAAGGAACAGGACTAATATAGCACAGTCACTGTGTAGTGAATTGTGATCATGATGGGGAATGAAGGAACAGGACTAATGTAGCACAGTGTGTAGTGAATTGTGATCATGATGGGGAATGAAGGAACAGGACTAATGTAGCAAAGTGTGTAGTGAATTGTGATCATGATGGGGAATGAAGGAACATGACTAATGTAGCACAGTGTGTAGTGAATTGTGATTATGATGGGGAATGAAGGAACAGGAGTAACGTAGCACAGTGTGTAGTGAATTGTGATCATGATGGGGAATGAAGGAACAGGACTACTGTAGCACAGTCACTGTGTAGTGAATTGTGATCATGATGGGGAATGAAGGAACAGGACTAATGTAGCAAAGTGTGTAGTGAATTGTGATCATGATGGGGAATGAAGGAACAGGACTAATGTAGCAAAGTGTGTAGTGAATTGTGATCATGATGGGGAATGAAGGAACAGGACTAATGTAGCACAGTGTGTAGTGAATTGTGATTATGATGGGGAATGAAGGAACAGGAGTAACGTAGCACAGTGTGTAGTGAATTGTGATCATGATGGGGAATGAAGGAACAGGACTACTGTAGCACAGTCACTGTGTAGTGAATTGTGATCATGATGGGGAATGAAGGAACAGGACTAATGTAGCACAGTGTGTAGTGAATTGTGATCATGATGGGGAATGAAGGAACAGGACTAATGTAGCAAAGTGTGTAGTGAATTGTGATCATGATGGGGAATGAAGGAACAGGACTAATGTAGCACAGTGTGTAGTGAATTTTGATCATGATGGGGAATGAAGGAACAGGACTAATGTAGCACTGTCACTGTGTAGTGAATTGTGATCATGATGGGGAATGAAGGAACAGGACTAATGTAGCACAGTATGTAGTGAATTGTGATCATGATGGGGAATGAAGGAACATGACTAATGTAGCACAGTGTGTAGTGAATTGTGATCATGATGGGGAATGAAGGAACAGGACTAATGTAGCACAGTCACTGTGTAGTGAATTGTGATCATGATGGGGGATGAAGGAACAGGACTAATGTAGCACAGTATGTAGTGAATTGTGATCATGATGGGGAATGAAGGAACAGGACTAATGTAGCACAGTGTGTAGTGAATTGTGATCATGATGGGGAATGAAAGAACAGGACAAAACATCACATGTTAAATGTCAAAGTCAAGGTCATTGGCTAATTTTGTTATGCAAATGATATTTCTTGAAAGCTTGCAAAAACATCTGTATGTATGCAACGTTTGAGCATTGCGCGTCACTTAGATTCCGAGAAAAGGCCAACGTTAAAGTTACCACAGACAGGCACACACTCAGTCACACAGACACACAGACAGACATCCACACAAACACCTGGAAAACCGAAGAAGCATGAGAACATAGACTCACTTCGTTGACACGAGTGAGCCAAAGAACAACAGCGGTTGAGAGAAAGAAAACACTCCATTCGTTTATGGATTTTGGTAATTAATTTATTCATTGATTGATTTGTTTGAATAAGAATCCGCTTTCTGTTATATCTCTGTGTGTTTCATAAATGCTGATTGTATTAACATTCTCAAAGAATAGATTCTGTATTGTATTAACATTCTCAAAGATTAGCGTTCTTGATTGTATTAAAATTCTCACAGCTTAGATTCTGTGTTGTATTGAAATTCTCACAGCTTAGATGCTGATTGCATTAACTTTCTCAAAGATTAGATTCTGTATTGTATTAACATTCTCACAGCTTTCATTCTGTATTGTATTAACATTCTCACAGCTTAGATTATGTGTTGTATTAACATTCTCACAGCTTAGATTCTGTATTATATTAACATTCTCACAGCTTAGATTATGTATTGTATTAAAATTCTCACAGCTTAGATTCTGTATTGTATTGAAATTCTCACAGCTTAGATTCTGTATTGTATTGAAATTCTCACAGCTTAGATTCTGTATTGTATTAACATTCTCACAGCTTAGATTCTGTATTGTATTGAAATTCTCACAGCTTAGATTCTGTATTGTATTAACATTCTAACAGCTTAGATTCTGTATTGTATTGAAATTCTCACAGCTTAGATTCTGTATTGTATTAACATTCTCACAGCTTAGATTCTGTATTGTATTGAAATTCTCACAGCTTAGATTCTGTATTGTATTAACATTCTAACAGCTTAGATTCTGTATTGTATTGAAATTCTCACAGCTTAGATTCTGTATTGTATTGAAATTCTCACAGCTTAGATTCTGTATTGTATTAATTCTCACAGCTTAGATTCTGTATTGTATTAACATTATCACAGCTTAGATTATGTATTGTATTAAAATTCTCACAGCTTAGATTATGTATTGTATTAAAATTCTCACAGCTTAGATTCTTGATTGTATTGAAATTCTCAAAGATTAGCATTCTTCGAGGAAAATTCCAGAGCCCTAACCGGATTAGCCACAAAAGGTCCGTGAACGTGCGAACTGTTGTGTCCCGTTATTCAGTGATGGAAACAGTTGTGTCCCGTTATTCAGTGATGGAAACAGTTGTGTCCCGTTATTCAGTGATGGAAACAGTTGTGTCCCGTTATTCAGTGATGGAAACAGTTGTGTCCCGTTATTCAGTGATGGAAACTGTTGTGTCCCGTTATTCAGTGATGGAAACAGCGAGGGGCAAATTCAACAGGAAGTAGAACTGTTGTGTCCCGTTATTCAGTGATGGAAACAGCCAGGGGCAAATTCAACAGGAAGTAGAACTGTTGGGTCCCGTTATTCAGTGATGGAAACAGCGAGGGGCAACTTCAACAGGAAGTAGAACTGTTGGGTCCCGTTATTCAGTGATGGAAACAGCGAGGGGCAACTTCAACAGGAAGTAGGACGGTTCCAGAAAGGCGGACTGCTGGGACTGAACAGATCATTTTGCCGGAGGTTTAGAGCCACTTATGGTGACAGCGTTCTGTGTTTGCAATCCGATCACCTGGCGACGGCACGTAAACACCGCGAGACGAGCACGCGCTGAGCTGGCGCACAGCGGATTAACGAACCGTGTTTCACGTGCGGAACACAAAGCAGCGCGTCAATGTGTCGTGGGCAAAGCAGAAGAAGTTTTTCCTTCATGATTATTAGTGACGCACAACGCCTAGGCCTCTACAGCTCGTAAAACCCACAGCCCACCTTTCTGGTTCGACTCCCTGATGCGATTAACTTTGCGGGGACAACGAAATGATTGCATTACTGGTGCTTGTCGGTGTAAAATTTGATCACTGCGCCATCTTCCTCGCTACTTCCCTTCTTCTTCTTCCCAGGCCCGTAAGAAAGATCGCTAACTTGTTTTTAGCTCCATAATTCCAGAAGAGCGGGAGTACATTACAATGGGAACGAGGGCCTGTGCGTTTCTGATATATGTATGTTTGTGAACAAATCAGTCTAAATTGGGTGGCATGTCACAGCAGCTAAACTGTCAGACCAAATGTAACGACATTTAGCAGAACGTGCTCCATATAGTAATATTAACGATTAACCCAGTTTGTCAGATTTACTTCATGGAAATATATTGAAACATACTCTCAGTAAATTTGATTTTTTTGTATGCATAATTACAATGAATACAAGGAACGAAACTTTGCAAACTTGCTCTGGTCAGCCCCAGGATAAAGACTGAAGCATCAATTCACCCCAACAAATGACCGATGTGTTTCAGTCACCGCTCTGGTCAACCCCAGGATAAAGCCTGAAGCATCAATTCACCCCAACAAATGACCGATGTGTTTCAGTCACCGCTCTGGTCAACCCCAGGATAAAGCCTGAAGCATCAATTCACCCCAACAAATGACCGATGTGTTTCAGTCACCGCTCTGGTCAACCCCAGGATAAAGCCTGAAGCATCAATTCACCCCAACAAATGACCGATGTGTTTCAGTCACCGCAGTCTAAACTACTGAACTGATCGTAATGAAAACTGAGAGAAGTGTCTCCCATATTAGAAGTGTGTGTACGTGTAGAGTGGCACAATGGTATCGCGTTCGCTTCGTGTCAAGTAAACCCGAGTTCGAACCTGGGTACAGGGGATTTTTTCCTCTCATTCTGCACTAGGCCTTAACGGTCTGAACGTGGAGTCTTTCGGATGAGACGATAAACCGAGGTCCCGTGTGCCCATGCACTTAGCATACGTTAAACCCAGTGGCAACGAAAAAGTTGTAATTTGGTCAAAATTTACCCCCCTCCCTCATCAATGACAAAAATCGCATGCAAAAACAAATATATAAAAAAATAATTGGGTGGCGCGCCTCTGGCTGCGACGCACTCTCCAGGTGGGAGCAACCCGAATTTCACAGAGACGCCTCTGTGACTATAAAGTACCTAATACCTAATACGTGTGATGGGGGGAAAGGCGTGGTTGAAGGTGGAGATTTAAAAAAATATGTTTGGGGGAAGGGGAGGGGGTGGTGTGTGTGTGTGTGTGTGTGTGTGTGTGTGTGTGTGTGTGTGTGTGTGTGTGTGTGTGTGTGTGTGTGAGAGGAGGGTGGTGTGTGTGTGTGTGTGTGTGTGTGTGTGTGTGTGTGTGTGTGTGTGTGTGTGTGTGTGTGTGTGTGTGTGTGTGTGTGTGTGTGTGTGTGTGTGTGTGTGTGTGTCTCCCATGTTAGAAGTGTCTCCCATGTTAGAAGTGTCTCCCATATTAGAAGTGTCTCCCATATTAGAAGTGTCTCCCATATTAGAAGTGTCTCCCATATTAGAAGTGTATCCCATATTAGAAGTGTCTCCCATATTAGAAGTGTCTCCCATCTTAGAAGTGTCTCCCATATTAGAAGTGTCTCCCATATTAGAAGTGTCTCCCATATTAGAAGTGTCTCCCATATTAGAAGTGTCTCCCATATTAGAAGTGTCTCCCATATTAGAAGTGTCTCCTATATTAGAAGTGTCTCCTATATTAGAAGTGTCTCCTATATTAGAAGTGTCTCCCATCTTAGAAGTGTCTCCCATATTAGAAGTGTCTCCCATATTAGAAGTGTCTCCCATATTAGAAGTGTCTCCCATATTAGAAGTGTCTCCTATATTAGAAGTGTCTCCTATATTAGAAGTGTCTCCCATCTTAGAAGTGTCTCCCATATTAGAAGTGTCTCCTATCTTAGAAGTGTCTCCCATATTAGAAGTGTCTCCCATATTAGAAGTGTCTCCTATCTTAGAAGTGTCTCCCATCTTAGAAGTGTCTCCCATATTAGAAGTGTCTCCCATATTAGAAGTGTCTCCCATCTTAGAAGTGTCTCCCATATTAGAAGTGTCTCCCATATTAGAAGTGTCTCCTATCTTAGAAGTGTCTCCTATATTAGAAGTGTCTCCCATATTAGAAGTGTCTCCCATATTAGAAGTGTCTCCCATCTTAGAAGTGTCTCCCATATTAGAAGTGTCTCCCATATTAGAAGTGTCTCCCATATTAGAAGTGTCTCCCATATTAGAAGTGTCTCCCATATTAGAAGTGTCTCCCATCTTAGAAGTGTCTCCCATATTAGAAGTGTCTCCCATATTAGAAGTGTCTCCCATATTAGAAGTGTCTCCCATATTAGAAGTGTCTCCCATATTAGAAGTGTCTCCCATATTAGAAGTGTCTCCCATATTAGAAGTGTCTCCTATCTTAGAAGTGTCTCCTATATTAGAAGTGTCTCCCATCTTAGAAGTGTCTCCCATATTAGAAGTGTCTCCCATATTAGAAGTGTCTCCCATATTAGAAGTGTCTCCTATCTTAGAAGTGTCTCCTATATTAGAAGTGTCTCCCATCTTAGAAGTGTCTCCCATATTAGAAGTGTCTCCCATATTAGAAGTGTCTCCCATATTAGAAGTGTCTCCTATATTAGAAGTGTCTCCCATCTTAGAAGTGTCTCCCATATTAGAAGTGTCTCCCATATTAGAAGTGTCTCCCATATTAGAAGTGTCTCCCATATTAGAAGTGTCTCCCATATTAGAAGTGTCTCCCATATTAGAAGTGTCTCCCATATTAGAAGTGTCTCCTATCTTAGAAGTGTCTCCTATATTAGAAGTGTCTCCCATCTTAGAAGTGTCTCCCATATTAGAAGTGTCTCCTATCTTAGAAGTGTCTCCCATATTAGACGTGTCTCCCATATTAGAAGTGTCTCCTATCTTAGAAGTGTCTTCCATCTTAGAAGTGTCTCCCATATTAGAAGTGTCTCCCATATTAGAAGTGTCTCCCATATTAGACGTGTCTCCCATATTAGAAGTGTCTCCCATCTTAGAAGTGTCTCCCATATTAGAAGTGTCTCCCATATTAGAAGTGTCTCCTATCTTAGAAGTGTCTCCTATATTAGAAGTGTCTCCCATATTAGAAGTGTCTCCCATCTTAGAAGTGTCTCCCATCTATAAGTGTCTCCCATATTAGAAGTGTCTCCCATATTAGAAGTGTCTCCCATATTAGAAGTATCTCCTAACTTAGAAGTGTCTCCCATCTTAGAAGTGTCTCCCATATTAGACGTGTCTCCTATATTAGACGTGTCTCCCATATATATATATATATATTGTGGATTTTCGATTTGATGCAAAGAGGACACCATTCTCTTGTAGAATGTCTTTCTTGCTCAGGTTGGCATCCACTGGACAGTCAATTTGCAGGCCAATCATGCAAACTGATGATATCTTCTCAAGATCGAAACAGCTGTCTTTGCATAAGGCACTGTCCCTCCCCCATTGGAAAAAAAAAGTAAATGAGCACAATTTATATAACTTTTTTCTTTCTTTTTTTTTTTTTTTGAACACGAACATTACTCAAAGTTAACGTTTACTGGTTTTGTTTCTGAGGTTCGCAAATAAAGACATTGGACACAGAAAAGTTTTATTAAAGCAAACTATTCTGCATTTCAAATGCTTTAACTTTTCAGTCCTTCAGAGTAGGTACGGAGCTGGCTATTAACTGAGATTTTCCTTTCATACTAAGAATGCTTGTCAGTGACGACGACACCTTGAAAACGCGAGTGGAAGAGTATGCCAAATATCTAACGCTATCTGGATGGAAATGGGAAAAGGCGTTAACAGGAATGGTCAAGGGTGCGTGTAAAGACAGACGTGAACTTCTGGAACAGAAAAGAAAACCAAAAGGTAAGAAACTGGCTTGGGTTTCCACATATGACCCCCGCCTACCTTCAAAATCTGCCAAAAAGAATCTTCACCTATTGTACTCAGATCCTACCAACGTCTCACTGTTTCCAGACCGAATGATCATTGGAGCAGACAGAAAACGGAAGAACTTGGCGGAACACTACAAGCCTACAGTGCCTAAGAGACTGGTTGAACATGGGCCTAAGCAAGAACCAGGGTTCTTCCCATGTCAGAAGTGTGACACCTGTCGCCACTCTGAGACAACTACCAAGTTTACTTCCCCATGGGACGGAAGACGCTGGTACATCAAACAGCATATCACATGTACCTCCCCCAACGTTATCTATCTCCTGAGATGCAAACTCCACCCGGACCTATGGTATATAGGTTCCACAAAGAATCTTCGCTTGAGGTGGGCAAGCCACAAAAGTGATGTTAAACTGAGGAAAACCACAAAGTGTAGGATGGCATATCATGTTCACCCGTCGACCCATCCTGCAGACCCAACCTTTTCCTTTTTGAGCATTGTGCCAATTGAACAGGTTTACAAGGAAGCGAACTTGCTCTCAAGGGAAGTCTTTTGGCAGGCAAATCTTGGCACACTGATGACTGGCCTTAACCAAAGGCAAGATCTGAACTCTGCGTTTTTACAGAAGGATCCAGTATTGACATAAATACTGACACAAACTGAAACGTACTGCATAGAAACATTCTGGTTACTATGGTCCAAGGCTATACCATTGTTCTTATCAGTTCTTCAGAACCCCCCCCCCTCCCCTCTTTAAGTTTGATTACGTCTAGTTCTCCCCTCCCCCCCTCCCCTTTAACTTTATGTAAGCGCACCCCCACCCCCAACCATCCCCACCCTCAATCCACCCTTCATGCTGGTTTGTGAAAATGGTCCGCTGAGTTTGTTGCAGTGCCCAGAAGAAGCTTTTTTAAAAGCGAAAATTTGGCCAAAATAAAGAAGTAAAAGTCAAAACCACCCTGACTGTTCGAGTGTTATTCATACTTAATATATATATATATATATATATATATATATATATATATATATATATATACCCCCCCCTCTCTCTCTCTCTTCTCTCTCATCATATAGATATGTACTCTAACTTTGGTTTTGTCCGGTGTTGTATGCATTTGTGTCCAGATTGCCTGATGAAGCTTTGAATAAAGCGAAAGCTTGCAGATAGCTTGGTGGAGTGGACAGTATGTTGGTGCGGATGTTGTTCATTTTATTGATCTTGTCATCGCCTCTGCACAATGATTCATCTTGGTGTGATCGCGGATTCATAGGATTTACCTCAAAATTTTATATATCAATATATATAACACAAAATGAAAAAAAAAACTCCAACAAATCCGTGGTGGTTCTATTTTAATTTCAAGCTTTCGAGAGGGTGTCCTCTCTTCTTCAGGAATGACACACTGGTAAAGAGAGTCACACGTAAACAAACAAAATAATGACGTACAATGATGACCCTACATAGCAACAACACTGACGTAAAGTGATGAATGATGATTGCTTTGCTTACGTTTCTTTTCCTACACACGCAGGCGCGTGCGCGCGCGCGCGCGCGCGCGCGCGCGCACACACGCACACACACACACACACACACACACACACACATATTGATATCTTTTTTTCAAACATAATCATGAAGTTTGTGTAGTTAAGCTTAATACATGGATGTTAAAATGAATGTACTCTAAACATTGGCCTTATTCACAATTCAATAACACAGTAATGCATGCAGTCTAAAACCTTTTTCGATTGTATAAAAATGATTGAGAGAGAGAGAGAGAGAGAGAGAGAGAGAGGGGGGGGACGGGGTGGTGATGGAGAGGGGGACAGTATTCTTACAATATTTCATTCTCAAGTATTTTACGTCAAGCCATGTACGTCACTGAAATGTGCATACGTCATTCATTCACAAAAACTCCTTTGTGCGTCACTTGATGCATATCCGAATATTATGGATGCAACGTTATAGCACTAATTTGGCAAGCCATATAAATGTATTTTCTGCCAGTTTGCAAATTCATTTTTACTCTTTGCTGTTGAACTGGGCGTGCTTTCATATGGCTGTTGCCATCTTGTTTTCTTTTTTCCTCAAATCAATTTGGACATGAGCAGCCAGTTTGCGCGCTGTACCGATCATGCGAACTTCTTACGGGGATTTCTGGCCAGCTAAGCACTTAATTAATTGGCCCGAGCCAGGGCTTTCGGCTCCATTGTGGCTCTTATCGGTGTTGTAATGAAATTAGCCGCTGCTGGCTTTGTTGCCGCTGGCAAAACTGGTCCTGGCTGGGAGCTGAGCTGGAGTGTCTTGGGCGCGTGCTCTGACTGGGATGAGGCTGGGATCAGGCTGGGATGGGTGGCCAGGGCAGCGCCAAAAGCTCAAACCATAGCGGATTGTTCACAACAAAGCCGCCCCAAAGGAAACTCCTTCTCCTATACAAGGAAGCTCCGGCATGTCCTCTAACTGGTCTTCAGTTTGGTCCCTTATCCCTTCTAAGTCCCTGGAGAGAGAGAGAGAGAGAGAGAGAGAGAGAGAGAGAGAGAGAGAGAGAGAGAGAGAGAGAGAGAGAGAGAGAGAGAGAGAGAGAGAGAGAGAGAGAGAGAGAGAGAGAGATTCTAGTGAATTACTTTTTAATTTGTTCATCACTTGTTTTCCTTGTCCGACATGGAAACTCCCGAAAGCCTTAAAAGAACCACGTGGAAAGCATTCTGTAGCCCTGTAGGCCTGATCGTCCCAGTACCGCCATTATGCATATCGCATGCGATTGCCAAAATAACAGCAAGGTTATCTGTCCTGATGGTTCATGCCATTATGCATATCGCATGCGATTGCCAAAATAACAGCAAGGTTATCTGTCCTGATGGTTCATGCCATTATGCATATCGCATGCGATTGCCAAAATAACAGCAAGGTTATCTGTCCTGATGGTTCATGCCATTATGCATATCGCATGCGATTGCCAAAATAACAGCAAGGTTATCTGTCCTGATGGTTCATGCCATTATGCATGCGATTGCCAAAATAACAGCAAGGTTATCTGTCCTGATGGTTCATACCATTATGCATACGATTGCCAAAATAACAGCAAGGTTATCTGTCCTGATGGTTCATATCAGAGAATAACGCATGATCAAAGTTTGTGACATTTCTGACAAACTTTCCTTTAACCCAATGGTTTTGATCATTGGTTTGTTATTAGCCTGGAGTTGGGGCTGAGAGCAAAGTGAGAGCCGTGTAGCAAATGACTTTCCACAGTAATGAAACACCAAGCCACAGATTAAGTGTTTTGCTAAAGACCCACTCTGAAAGTAGGAGGCTTTAGCAATGGCTCTGTGTTTTGTTAAAGACCCACTCTGAAAGTAGGAGGCTTTAGCAATGGCTCTGTGGTTTGTTAAAGACCCACTCTGAAAGTAGGAGGCTTTAGCAATGGCTCTGTGGTTTGTTAAAGACCCACTCTGAAAGTAGGAGGCTTTAGCAATGGCTCTGTGTTTTGTTAAAGACCCACTCTGAAAGTAGGAGGCTTTAGCAATGGCTCTGTGTTTTGTTAAAGACCCACTCTGAAAGTAGGAGGCTTTAGCAATGGCTCTGTGCTTTGTTAAAGACCCACTCTGAAAGTAGGAGGCTTTAGCAATGGCTCTGTGCTTTGTTAAAGACCCACTCTGAAAGTAGGAGGCTTTAGCAATGGCTCTGTGTTTTGTTAAAGACCCACTCTGAAAGTAGGAGGCTTTAGCAATGGCTCTGTGTTTTGTTAAAGACCCACTCTGAAAGTAGGAGGCTTTAGCAATGGCTCTGTGTTTTGTTAAAGACCCACTCTGAAAGTAGGAGGCTTTAGCAATGGCTCTGTGTTTTGTTAAAGACCCACTCTGAAAGTAGGAGGCTTTAGCAATGGCTCTGTGTTTTGTTAAAGACCCACTCTGAAAGTAGGAGGCTTTAGCAATGGCTCTGTGTTTTGTTAAAGACCCACTCTGAAAGTAGGAGGCTTTAGCAATGGCTCTGTGCTTTGTTAAAGACCCACTCTGAAAGTAGGAGGCTTTAGCAATGGCTCTCTGTGCTGCAGCATATGGGGTTAGATGGTCTTTGGGGACCTTCCACAATGGTAGCTGCCCCAATGTACGTAAGCTCAGAGTGGGGATGAAGACCGGGCAAGGCATTTTACTATAAACTAATGATAGCCCAGAGTGGGGATGAAGACCGGGCAAGGCATCTTTACTATAAACTAATGATAGCCCAGAGTGGGGATGAAGACCGGGCAAGACATCTTTACTATAAACTAATCTTAGCCCAGAGTGGGGATGAAGACCGGGCAAGGCATTTTACTATAAACTAATGATAGCTGTAACACAGACCTAGTGTCTGCGAAAACTTGTACCTAAACTTAAACCCATTCTTACTCTAAACTAACACTAACACACCCACACAAAGAAACATTTACAGCACATTTATTTACATGAAATAATTATACCAAAAAAACAAAACAAAGCAAACCGACAAGCAATAAACAAACAAAAAGAGTAAATAGTAAATGCAATGATGATGAGGATGAACACTGCAAGCAAAATATAGACGATTCACACATACACAAATACTTAATAGTAAAAAAACCACGTAAATTCCACCACATTTCTTTTAATCTGAAGACTTCCTGTCGACGTTTTCGTCTTTGACTTTCTGCTCAGTGTTCTTCGTCAGACAGTGTAGTTCAGCATCAGCAAAGAACCTTCAGTTGATGGATAAGTTGGGAATTAGTTTATTCCCCTTGTCACTGTTGAGATTTCCTCCAGAAGAACAGTTGAAGCGAAGTGGAAGAACTTTGAAGACTTCCAGGGAATAGTGGTAACTTGGTAGAGGAGGAATAACTGAAGATTTGAATCCACATTTGAAAGGGAGACGATGTTGACTTGAGTGGAAAGTGGGGGTTCAAAAGGGAATTGATGAGCGGTGAACCCCAATTTGAAGAGGAGGCAATCATGACTGGAAGAGTGGTTAAAAAGGGAAACGAGGAGAAACAGCAGAAATCAGCTGAGCACCCAAAAAAGGCCTGAAATAAAAACAAAATACAACGTATCATAAATAACGGGAAATAATTCAACTCAATTTCTCTGCAAAAGAAATTTGCTTTGTCCAACAATTAATAACAAACCCTCCTATTTTTTGCACTAAGAAGCAAGACTGAACAACATAGGCGACAATCAAATGTCATTGCAGCTGAAAACCTTTCTTTTCCAAAGCACACCCTCTCCATTACAAAAGAAGGAAACTGGACAGTTTTTACAAAAACTTTACAGTATCTACAAAAGAATATATCAAATTAACAACAACAACAAAATGACAACAACAGACAAAACAAAATCACCCAACAAACTAAGCGTACTACCTACTCACCCAAAAGCCCGTGAGTACATAGGAGAATATTACCAGGCACTGGTTAAACCAGTCACCCACTAAGGACCCAAGATAGCGTCACATAGTTTTCCAGTGGACCCCAAACCTACATATAGGCGCGGACACAACTGACTTCCCCCTTCCAGTTTTCTTCTCAAAACTGAACTAGGAACCAAGCTAACGGACCTCTGCCGCATGCTAAACTTTACTCATAAAATTCCCAAATACGAATAGCACGGATTGCACATCCGACATTCACACTTTCTCACTTGCACGTGCACTCTTGCACGAACACGAAAAATGTTCTGGCAACACGGACTACATTACAGTTTGTGACAATAGCCCAGAGTGGGGATGAAGACCGGGCAAGGCATTTTACTATAAACTAATGATAGCCCAGAGTGGGGATGAAGACCGGGCAAGGCATCTTTACTATAAACTAATGATAGCCCAGAGTGGGGATGAAGACCGGGCAAGGCATTTTACTATAAACTAATGATAGCCCAGAGTGGGGATGAAGACCGGGCAAGGCATTTTACTATAAACTAATGTTAGCCCAGAGTGGGGATGAAGACCTGGCAAGGCATCTTTACTATAAACTAATGATAGCCCAGAGTGGGGATGAAGACCAGGCAAGGCATTTTACTATAAACTAATGATAGCCCAGAGTGGGGATGAAGACCGGGAAGGCATCTTTACTATAAACTAATGATAGCCCAGAGTGGGGATGAAGACCGGGCAAGGCATCTTTACTATAAACTAATGATAGCCCAGAGTGGGGATGAAGACCGGGCAAGGCATTTTACTATAAACTAATGATAGCCCAGAGTGGGGATGAAGACCGGGCAAGGCATCTTTACTATAAACTAATGATAGCCCAGAGTGGGGATAAAGACCGGGCAAGGCATTTTACTATAAACTAATGATAGCCCAGAGTGGGGATGAAGACCGGGCAAAAGCAGCTGCCTATTCTGCTATCTGGAATTCTTTCAGAGAGAGAGAGAGAGAGAGAGAGAGAGAGAGAGAGAGAGAGAGAGAGAGAGAGAGAGAGAGAGAGAGAGAGAGAGAGAGAGAGAGAGAGAGAGAGAGAGAGAGAGAGAGAGAGAGAGAGAGATAAAATACGAATGTTTTACGAATGTTGAATGTTTTATTGAGGGCAAAAAGGATAAGCTACAATAGCTTCTTTGCACCTGGCACTCTCACTCACACACTCACACCATGCATCAGGCAAAGAAAATTTGACATAAAAACAATCAAGTCAAGAAAATTAAACAAAAATTGGCACATGAAATAATTGACAGAGAATCAAATTGGGAAAAAAGCAAACATGGATAATAATGAGCAATGCTGAATTTGAATTGGTGGTTTGAATTGATGACGAAAAGGGGGGGGGGGGGGGGGGGGGGGGGGGGGGGGGAAAGAAAAGTAAAAAGGATAAGATGGGATTTTTTATTAGAGAGAGAGAGAGAGAGAGAGAGAGAGAGAGAACTCGAACTCGAACTCGAAATTTTTAATGAGGATAAACTGAGTAAGCAGAAATAGCTTATTTTCATCAGGTCCTCTAAAATAATCACATATGAAGTGAATAAATAAATAAATAAATTACAAAACAAACTCAAATGGTTCAAAAGTAAACAATGTAACAATCAAATGTAACAAATCCAAAGAACAAGGACAACATGACATATAAATCAACATTCTCACAATTCCTTTCACACACATAACTCATAGTTAGACAAGTAATCAATTGACAATTTTGCAATATCAGGTAGTAGGAGCATAGCTACAGACATGCGCATTTACTAAGATTATAACATGCACAATAGATAAGTTTAGAAAAGGGGAATGAACTGTTATAACCTTTCGAATAAATATTTATTAAAGCATCTTTTAAATGACAGCAATGTGTTTTTAGTTTTTAAGCACTCAGGGATTTCATTCCACAACCTTCCACCTGAGTATGTTAACGATGACATAAATAAGTCTGTTCTAGGTCGGGGGAGGAGTATGGTTTCTTTATTCCGCACCTGAGTTACAGGAAACCTTTTACATAAATAAGGAGGTGCGAGTCCATTTAAAATTGTATACATAAATACACCCTTATTAAATTGGCATTTTGAGTGGAAGGGAAGTATGTTAACAATTTTATAATCAAAAATTTGTAGTGTTGATGATTTAAGAAGAATTAGTTTAATTGCACGTTTATAAATACTTTCTAAATGTCTTAGACAGTTTTTGCTTGCTTGATCCCAAGAAGTTGGAATATAATCAATGTCAGGCTGAATATATGCATGAAAGAAGAGTTTTCTGGTGTGAATATCAAGAAAGTGCTTGATTCTGTTTAGTTGAAATATTTTTTTAGATAACTTACGAGTGAGAATAGAGGCATGGTACGACCAAGAAAGATTGTTGTCAATCCCCAGACCAAGTATAGTATGCGAGTCCACTTCTTCTATAAACTTGTCATGTACTTTAATTATTGGTAAATCAGACTTTATGTTCTGTCGCTTTTGTCTTGTGGTAATTAGCATAAGCTTTGACTTTTTAGGATGAAGGGCCATGTGGTTATATTCAGTCCATGTCACTAAGTTGTTCACGTCATTTTGTAGGTTGGTAAGTACTAAGTCAGCAGTCTTGTTCTTGTCGTGTAAAGTAGTATCATCGGCAAAAAGTTAACAGGGACAGGAGATGTGTAAAGGTAAATCATTTATATAAATAGTAAAAACAATGGGACCCAAGACTGAGCCCTGAGGCACACCATACTTTACTGATATTAATGAGGATGATTTACAGTCCCGATGGACCAATTGCCGCCTGTTGGATAGAAAAGATTATATGAGACTATCCGATTCTGTTCACATACCATATAGAGTTAGCTTTCTTTGGAGAAGGTTATGATCAATGGTGTCAAATGCTTTTGCAAAATCTACAAATATAGCCCCTGTGATAAGATCGTTATTTATGTTCATATGACATTGTTCAATGAGGTTAGTAAGTGCTGTGTGGCAGGAATGATTATTTCTGAAGCCACTTTGATTAGGGTGAAACAGAGTGTGTGTGTGTCAAAATGAGACTGGAGCACAGAGAGAGAGAGAGAGAGAGAGAGAGAGAGAGAGAGAGAGAGAGAGAGAGAGAGAGAGAGAGAGAGAGAGCGAGAGAGAGAGAGAGGAGGGGGGAGGTGACTGAGACATTCATACAGATATACAGAGACATAACAGATTTACAAGAATCTTGGCATAAGTTGATGTTTGTAGTAAAACTCATTATTATAACTGATGAACAAGATTGTCCATTATGTACTTGTGATAAGATTTGCGAAAGGAAGATACGCTAGTTTTATTTTTGAAATTATCAGGGATGTCGTTCCACAGTTTATCACCTGAGTATGTAAGGGATGCTTTATATAGATCTGTTCTGGGGCGGGGCATTATTAATTTGGTTTTGTTTCGAATTGCATGGACTTTAAATTTAGCAATAAGATATTTATGGTCTTGTACATAAGAGTACCTTTGTTTAGTAGACATTTCAAATCAGATGGTAGAATGTTGAGTTCTTTATAGTCATTGGTTTCAAGGGAGGGCGATTTAAGGAGCATGAGTTTAAGAGAACGTTTATATAATCTTTCAACGTGTTTTAGTGTGTTTTTACTAACTGAATCCCAACATGTTGATGCATAATCAATGTCAGGCTGAATATAGGCATGGAAAAAAAGTTTACGGGTATGTTGATCCAAAACGTGCTTTATTCTATTGAGCTAGAATACTTTTTCTGAACTTTTCTTGGCCAGTATTTCCATGTATTTTGACCATGATAAGTTGTTGTCAATGTATCTCTCTCTCTATCTCTTTCCTTCTCTGTCTCTCTCTTTCACACACACACACACACATACATACATGCACACGCACGCACACGCACGCACCCGCACGCACACGCGCACGCACGCACGCGCACACACACACACACACACATACACATACACACGCACGCACACGCGCACGCGCACACACGCACACGCGCGCACACGCACGCGCACACGCACACGCACACGCACACGCACGCACACACACACACACACACACACACACACACACACACAACGTAGAGACAAATACCTGTCAAGAAGTAAAAGGGACAAACGCAAAGTTATATTCACATCGGGTATCTTGAGGAAACATGGGGTGGAATCTGGGAGAAGGTTTAATCTGAACAACATGTTATAGAATTGAATTATAAAATTCGGTCATTAGAAATTTTCGATAGTTCTTTTTGAAATAATTAAAGCTTGTTTCAATTTTGAAATTGCCCAATATGGCATTCCACAAGGCCCCGCCAGAATAAATTAAACTTGTTTTGAAAAGGTCGATTCTAGGCAAAGGCAGCATGAGTTTGTGAACATGGCGTTGATCATTGACAACAAACATACTGGTAAGTGATGGTGGGGCATTGCCTGATACAATTTTGAACATGAAGACAGCTTTGTTGAATTTAAGTTTTAACTTGAAAGGTAGTATGTCCAAGGCTTTGTAATCATTATAAAAGATTTAAGAAGAACTATCTTTAATGCCCGTCTGTGAAGACTAGAGAGAGGTTTTAAAGTATTGTCACTTGCACCATCCCAAACAGTTGAAGCATAGTTAATGTGAGATTCAATACATGAGTGGAACATATCTTACGTGAGTGGAGGTTTAGGAAGTGCTTTATTTTGAGAGAGAGAGAGAGAGAGAGAGAGAGAGAGAGAGAGAGAGAGAGAGAGAGAGAGAGAGAGAGAGAGAGAGAGAGAGATAGAGAGAGAGAGAGAGAGAGAGAGTAGTGACCTCCACTGACTCTCCACCTATCGTCTCCAGGCGGCAAACAGCAGGACAGCGGGACAGCGGAGGAAATAGGGTTGGCTTAAGGTAGCTTGGCGCCTTTCCCCCAGCCTTCACCGGGCGCCATTTCTGCATTAGCAAATTACGGCTGATGAACGAAATTGAAATGTCGCCGGGGACGGAAGCATTTGACACGGGCCACTGCCCAGCTCTCCGATCGAATTAAACGACATGGAAGGGGGTGGTGGCTGGGTGGTGGTGGTGGGAGGGGGGGTGAAGTTGAGAGAGAAGGTTGCAGTGTTTTTAGGAGCCGTTATTAAGCAACCGCGTATTATACGTTTCCTGTGCTGTTTCTGTGTTACCATGATATCGTATTAATCGTTTCCTGTGCTGTTTCTGTGTTACCATGATATCGTATTAATACGTTCCCTGTGCTGTTTCTGTGTTACCACGATATCGTATTATACGTTTCCTGTGCTGTTTCTGTGTTACCACGATATCGTATTATACGTTTCCTGTGCTGTTTCTGTGTTACCATGGTGTCGTATTATACGTTTCCTGTGCTGTTTCCCTGATTGTCCCTAGCTGGCTGTGTTACCACGATATCGTATTAATACGATTCCAGTGCTGTTTCTGTGTTATCATGATATCGTATTAATACGTTTCCAGTGCTGTTTCTGTGTTACCATGATATCGTATTAATACGTTTCCTGTGCTGTTTCCCTGATTGTCCCTAGCTGGCTGTGTTACCACGATATCGTATTAATACGATTCCAGTGCTGTTTCTGTGTTACCATGATATCGTATTAATACGTTTCCAGTGCTGTTTCTGTGTTACCATGATATCGTATTAATCCGTTTCCTGTGCTGTTTCTGTGTTACCATGATATCGTATTAATCCGTTTCCTGTGCTGTTTCTGTGTTACCACGATATCGTATTACAGTACACCCCGCTCATAGTAAAGTGCAGGGGAGCAAGGCTTTTCCTTTACTATAACAGGTTTTTCTTATAAACGATGTTCGAATATAGTAAAGTTTTGAAGGTATTTTTTATCTTATCCGATGACGTTTTTCAAAGTCAAAGCTAACGTAAAATACTAAATATAAACCCATCATCAAATCAAAATACAGCAAAACTCGGTCATAAGAAAATCAAAGGGAGATGATGTTTTGTTTATCCAAGTTTTCTTATATCCGAAACTCAGATATAAGAAAATATTTTGAAGTTTTTTCCCTTGTCTCTCTATCACCAACACAAAAGTACTCATATTTTTTTCTTCTGCTCAACATTTATTTTGCACAGAATACTGAAGGAAAGTATGGAATAAAGGAACAAAAACAACTCAATTAGTCTTGTAATCTAGTGCCTGTACTGTTTAGAATGTCTGTGATACAATTGGTTTGATGTAAACTTTCCCTTTTTGGAACGACTTCAATTTTCTCGGGACATCCTTTCAGTTCAGGTCCAACTCACTTTTAAAGACACACTGACCAAACACGATTAAATCCCTTGTTTTCTTCTGGGTAGCTGTGACCCACATACAAATTCCCCAACTTAAATTGAGGCTGCTCTTTAAAATGTTTCGTTTTCAATTTGGGGGCATTTGTATGGGAGTCAAATCTAGTCAAAACAAGATTTTGTACCAGCTATAAGAAGGAAAACAGGTGGAACCTGTGATTTTGACTCGTGATCTGGGGGGTCTTTAAGAAAATGTTGTCAATGGTAATTCGCTTAAAAGTAAATAGAACTTGCTTATAAGAAAATGAACTGCAAACCAACTATCTTGTATGACATAATTTTCTTATATCCAAGTTTCCATTGCGGATGGGAGAAAAAAATTGCTTGCTTATAACCGAGTTTTCTTATAAGCGAGTTTCTTATATCCCAGTTTTGATCATAGATAAGAAAGAAGAAGTTCGGCAAGGAATTTTTTTTGGCTTCAATGTAAGCGAGTTTTCTTATAAGCCAGTTTCTTATAAGCGGATTCGGCTGTATATATAATTTTTTTCGGATTCATTTTTTTCCACTAAGTAATGAGGGGAAAGAAACATGTTTTTGAGTGCCTTTCAATTTCGTTGATGAAGGTGGGTAGAGGGAGTAGTGAGACGTATGCATTGATGACGTATTTACAAAGGTCAGGAAGAGGACAATTATTTTTATTGTAATGAAGAGGAACCACAAATGACTTTACTATAGGAGTTTTTAAAATTTTAATTATAACCCAGTTGTTATTATTGGTGGGTGGGGGGAGTGGTGAGACTGTGACGCATACATTGGTGACGTGTTTACAAAGGTCAGGAAGAGGACTTTTTTTTTTATTGTAACCGAGGAGCCAGTCCTGTGGGGAACCAAAAGTCACTTTACTATAGCAGGTTTTTTATTATAACCGAGTTGCTACTATCCGAGGTCTATTTAGTAATAAAACAGTAGACCTTTGGCCGGGAACCAGTGCTTTCCTTTACTGTAACCGAAATTTCTTATAACCGAGTTTACTATAAACGGGGAGTACTGTAATACGTTTCCAGTGCTGTTTCTGTGTTACCATGATATCGTATTAATACGCTTCCAGTGCTGTTTCTGTGTTACCATGATGTCATAAAAGTCCAGAACTCTGCTGCCAGACTTGTCCTCAAGGTCTCTAAGTATCATCATGTTCAACCACTCCTGATATCCCTTCATTGGCTTTCCATCAAAGCACGTATTCACTACAAAATTTCCACTCTATGTCATTCTTATTTCTCTGGAAATGCCCCTAGCTACATTTCTGACATGCTTTCTGTCTATACTCCATCAAGGCAATTGCGGTCATCTTCAGATTCCAAGATTCTCTGTGTTCCTAGTACACGAACAAAAATGTTTGGTGAGCGCTCCTTTTCCTTTTCGGCCCCATCAGTTTGGAACTCCTTACCACGCGAAATCTGCCATATCCAGTCCTTGCAATGTTTCAAATCAGCTCTCAAGACCCACCTGTTCAAGCTACATCACAACCTTTAGGCCACATTACTTCTGGACTCTATTCTCACACACACACTCCCCTCCCCCCATATTAGTTTCACTGTGCGTTGACTGCAATGTGTACGTCAGCTTTGTTGCGAGAGAGAGAGAGAGAGAGAGAGAGAGAGAGAGAGAGAGAGAGAGAGAGAGAGAGAGAGAGAGAGAGAGAGAGAGAGAGAGAGAGAGAGAGAGAGAGAGAGAGAGAGAGAGAGAGAGAGAGAGAGTGTGTGTGTGTTGATGCCTTGTTCAACTGATTGTAGTTTGTATTGTGTTTTTTGGGTGGGGTGAGTGGTGGTGATGGTAACGGTGTGTGTGTGTGTGTGTGTGTGTGTGTGTGTGTGTGTGTGTGTGTGTGTGTGCGTGTGCGTGTGCGTGTGTGCGTGTGTGTGCGCGCGTGTGTGTGTGTGTGTGTGTGTGTGTGTGTGTGTGTGTATGTGTGTGCGTGTATGTGTGGGTGGGGTGTGTATGTGTATGCCTATTTGCATATGCGTGAGCGATTATTTCGTTTTGTTGTTGAATTTGTTGCTTTTGAATTTTTGTTGTTGTTAAGCGCATAGAGCTCCACATTGGTGGAGGAATGCGCTATATAAATGATTCACTATTATTATTATTATTATGTCGTATTAATACGATTCCAGTGCTGTTTCTGTGTTACCATGATGTCGTATTAATACGTTTCCTGTGCTGTTTCTGTGTTGCCATGATATCGTATTAATCCGTTTCCAGTGCTGTTTCTGTGTTACCACGATATCGTATTAATACGTTTCCAGTGCTGTTTCTGTGTTACCACGATATCGTATTAATACGTTTCCAGTGCTGTTTCTGTGTTACCATGATATCGTAGTAATACGTTTCCAGTGCTGTTTCTGTGTTACCATGATATCGTATTAATACGTTTCCAGTGCTGTTTCTGTGTTACCATGATGTCGTATTAATGCGATTCCAGTGCTGTTTCTGTGTTACCATGATGTCGTATTAATACGTTTCCAGTGATGTTTCTGTGTTACCATGATGTCGTATTAATACGTTTCCAGGGCTGTTTCCTTGCTTGTCCTAGCTGGCTGTGTTACCAATATATCGTATTAATACGTTTCCTGTGCTGTTTACTTGCTTGTCCCTAGCTGGCTGTGTTACCAAGATATCGTATTAATACGTTTCCTGTGCTGTTTACTTGCTTGTCCCTAGTTGGCTGTGTTACCAATATATCGTATTAATACGTTTCCTGTGCTATTTCCTTGCTTGTTCCTAGCTGGCTGTGTTACCAAGATATCAGTGTTACCAATATATCGTATTAATACGTTTCCTGTGCTGTTTCCTTGCTTGTCCCTAGCTGGCTGTGCTACCATAATATGGTATTAATACGTTTCCAGTGCTGTTTCTGTGTTACCATGATGTCGTATTAATACGTTTCCAGTGCTGTTTCTGTGTTACCATGATGTCGTATTAATGCGATTCCAGTGCTGTTTCTGTGTTGCCATGATATCGTATTAATACGCTTCCAGTGCTGTTTCCTTGCTTGTCCCTAGCTGGCTGTGTTACCAACATATCGTATTAATACGTTTCCTGTGCTGTTTACTTGCTTGTCCCTAGCTGGCTGTGTTACCAATATATCGTATTAATACGTTTCCTGTGCTGTTTACTTGCTTGTCCCTAGCTGGCTGTGTTACCAAGATATCGTATTAATACTTTTCCTGTGCTGTTTCCCTGCTTGTCCCTAGCTGGCTGTGTTACCAATATATCGTATTAATACGTTTCCTGTGCTGTTTACTTGCTTGTCCCTAGCTGGCTGTGTAACCAAGATATCGTATTAATACTTTTCCTGTGCTGTTTCCCTGCTTGTCCCTAGCTGGCTGTGTTACCAATATATCGTATTAATACGTTTCCTGTGCTGTTTACTTGCTTGTCCCTAGCTGGCTGTGTTACCAAGATATCGTATTAATACGTTGCCAGTGCTATTTCCAAGATACCAGTGCTGTTTCCCTGCTTGTCCCTAGCTGGCTGTGTTACCACGATACCAGTGCTGTTTCCCTGATACCAGTGCTGGTTCCCTGCTTGTCCCTAGCTGGCTGTGTTACCACGATACCAGTGCTGGTTCCCTGCTTGTCCGTAGCTGGCTGTGTTACCACGATACCAGTGCTGGTTCCCTGCTTGTCCGTAGCTGGCTGTGTTACCACGATACCAGTGCTGGTTCCCTGCTTGTCCCTAGCTGGCTGTGTTACCAAGATACCAGTGCTGTTTCCCTGCTTGTCCCTAGCTGGCTGTGTTACCACGATACCAGTGCTGTTTCCCTGATACCAGTGCTGGTTCCCTGCTTGTCCCTAGCTGGCTGTGTTACCACGATACCAGTGCTGGTTCCCTGCTTGTCCCTAGCTGGCTGTGTTATCACGATACCAGTGCTGGTTCCCTGCTTGTTCCTAGCTGGCTGTGTTACCACGATACCAGTGCTGGTTCCCTGCTTGTCCGTAGCTGGCTGTGTTACCACGATACCAGTGCTGGTTCCCTGCTTGTCCCTAGCTGGTTGTGTTACCAAGATACCAGTGCTGTTTCCCTGCTTGTCCCTAGCTGGCTGTGTTACCACGATACCAGTGCTGTTTCCCTGATACCAGTGCTGGTTCCCTGCTTGTCCCTAGCTGGCTGTGTTACCATGATACCAGTGCTGGTTCCCTGCTTGTCCCTAGCTGGCTGTGTTACCACGATACCAGTGCTGGTTCCCTGCTTGTCCCTTGCTGGCTGTGTTACCACGATACCAGTGCTGTTTCCCTGCTTGTCCCTAGCTGGCTGTGTTACCACGATACCAGTGCTGGTTCCCTGCTTGTCCCTTGCTGGCTGTGTTACCACGATACCAGTGCAGTTTCCCTGATTGTCCCTGGCTGGCTGTGTTACCAAGATACCAGTGCTATTTAGCTGATACCAGTGCTGTTTCCCTGCTTGTCCCTGGCTTATTGTGCTGCCATCTGAACGGAGAACCCAGGAACCTCAAATGTCGCACACGGATAGGTAGTTACGATATATAGGCCAAGTTCGAAGATGAACGTCATTGGGCAAAGGTCAAGGTCACTGTAGCCGATAATGTCGCACGCAGATAAGTAGTTACGATATATAGACCAAGTTCGAAGATGAACGTCATTGGGCAAAGGTCAAGGTCACTGGAGCCGATAATGTCGCACGCAGATAAGTAGTTACGATACATAGACCAAGTTCGAAGATGAAAGTCATTGGGCAAAGGTCAAGGTCACTGGAGCCGATAATGTCGCACGCAGATAAGTAGTTACGATATATAGACCAAGTTCGAAGATGAAAGTCATTGGGCAAAGGTCAAGGTCACTGGAGCCGATAATGTCGCACGCAGATAAGTAGTTGCGATACATAGACCAAGTTCGAAGATGAAAGTCATTGGGCAAAGGTCAAGATCACTGGAGCCGATAATGCTGCCGCGCGGCTGCTTGATTTAGCGCTTTCACGCTCTAATATTTCGCTGCTCATTTTGTGAAGAAAAATGTATATGGACTGGTTGACTACATGGTGTTTGTGTGTAGATAAAAATGTATATGGACTGGTTGACTACACAGTGTTTGTGGACTGGTGGACTACACGGTGTTTATGGACTGGTTGACTACACGGTGTTTCTGGACTGGTTGACTACACTGTGTTTATGGACTGGTTGACTACACGGTGTTTATGGACTGGTTGACTACACGGTGTTTATGGACTGGTTGACTACACGGTGTTTGCGAAGGAAAATGTATATGGACTGGTTGACTACACGGTGTTTGTGAAACAAATGTATACGGACTGGTTGACTAAACGGTGTTTGTGAAGAAAACATTATATGGACTGGTTGACTACACGGTGTTTGTGTGTAGAAAAAGATGTATATGGACTGGTTGACTACACGGTGTTTGTGTGTAGAGAAAGATGTATATGGACTGGTTGACTACTCGGTGTTCGTGTGTAGAGAAAGATGTATATGGACTGGTTGACTACACGGTGTTTGTGTGTAGAAAAACATGAGAAAGGGACTATTGGTTTAAGCTCTGTGTGTGTGTGCGTGTGTGTGTGTGTGTGTGTGTGTGTGTGTGTGTGTGTGTGTGTGTGTGTGTGTGTGTGTGTGTGTGTGTGTGTATGTGTATATGTATATATATATATATATGTGTGTGTGTGTGTGTGTGTGTGTGTGTGTGTGTGTGTGTGTGTGTGTGTGTGTGATGGCGTGTGTGTGTGTGTGTGTGTGTGTGTGTGTGTGTGTGTGTGTGTGTGTGTGTGTGTTTTTATATTGCATTGTAATTTAATTATTATGTATTTACTGTCTATTATGCATGTTTTATTATTTCTATGTTTATATGTGTGTCTTATGTGCATGCCATACAAGGAATGTATTTATGTGTTAAAGACAATAAATGTTGATTGATTGATTGATTGAATACATAGCTGTATCCCTTACGTTTGTCATACTGAGTACGTCGTACAGCAAGTCAATGTCAATAAATATCATTCTGAAGCGTCTCTCTCTCTCTCTCTCTCTCTCTCTCTCTCTCTCTCTCTCTCTCTCTCTCTCTCTCTCTCTCTCTCTCTCTCTCTCTCTCTCTCTCTCTCTCTCTCTCTCTCTCTCTCTCTCTCTCTCTCTTCAAGTATACGATAGATGTGTTAAGGAAGGTAATACATGTGAACAAAGTTTTTAACTTTTCATCTAATAACGGTTCGCATAAGACTGTGCATACTTTGAACATGCGGTGTTATGATGTCAGATGATGTCGATGAAGAATTAGAAAAGAAGATGATGATGACGTGAGTGATGATGATGGTGGTGTGACGATAATGGTGGTAACGACGTTGTCATTATAGATGGTACATACCTGTGTGTCTGTGTACATAACCATACACATGTTTGAGTTTCGTTGATTGAGATACTTTACCTTTATATAAATCAATGTAACTCAAGCAACACCGTATGGTAAGCCCAAAACGAATGACTTAAAGAAAATAGGGAATAAACAATTAAAAAAGAATTAAAACGTGAAAACCAAAACTGTAACAAATGTATCAAAGAAAATGGGGAATAAACAATAACAAAAATTACAACGTGAAAACCAACACTGTAACAAATGTATCAAAGAAAATAGGGAATAAACAATAACAAAAGTTACAACGTGAAAACCAACACTGTAACTAATGTATCAAAGAAAATAGGGAATAAACAATTACAAAAGTTACAACTTGAAAACCAACACTGTAACAAATGTATCAAAGAAAATAGGGAATAAACAATTACAAAAGTTACCACGTGAAAACCAACACTGTAACAAATGTATCAAAGAAAATAGGGAATAAACAATAACAAAAGTTACAATGTGAAAACCAACACTGTAACAAATGTATCAAAGAAAATAGGGAATAAACAATAAGAAAAGTTACCACGTGAAAACCAACACTGTAACAAATGTATCAAAGAAAATAGGGAATAAACAATAACAAAAGTTACCACGTGTCTTAAAGAAAATAGGGAATAAGCAATAACAAAAATTACAACGTGAAAACCAACACTGTAATACACAATAAGAAACATTACAACGTGAAACCGCTACATCAAGCAGTTGCACCGCAACATTTTCGGCTCCGGTGACCTTGACTTTTGATCAATGATTGTTATCTCAAAACCTGGTCTATATAGGATCACTGCGTGCACACTTTGAAGTCCCTATGTCCCTCTGTCCAAACCTGGCCTATATAGGGTCACTGCGTGCACATTTTGAAGTCCCTATGTCCCTCTGTCCAAACCTGGCCTATATAGGATCACTGCGTGCACACTTTGAAGTCCCTATGTCCCTCTGTCCAAACCTGGCCTATATAGGGTCACTGCGTGCACACTTAGAAGTCCCTATGTCCCTCTGTCCAAACCTGGCCTATATAGGGTCATTGTCTATCTGCGTGCACATTTTGAAGTCCCTATGTCCCTCTGTCCAAACCTGGCCTATATAGGGTCACTGTCTATCTGCGTGCACACTTTGAAGTCCCTATGTCCCTCTGTCCAAACCTGGCCTATATAGGGTCACTGCGTGCACACTTTGAAGTCGCTATGTCCCTCTGTCCAAACCTGGCCTATATAGGGTCACTGCGTGCACAATTTGAAGTCCCTATGTCCCTCTGTCCAAACCTGGCCTATATAGGGTCACTGCGTGCACACTTTGAAGTCGCTATGTCCCTCTGTCCAAACCTGGCCTATATAGGGTCACTGTCTATCTGCGTGCACACTTTGAAGTCCCTATGTCCCTCTGTCCAAACCTGGCCTATATAGGGTCATTGTCTATCTGCGTGCACATTTTGAAGTCCCTATGTCCCTCTGTTCAAACCTGGCCTATATAGGGTCACTGCGTGCACACTTTGAAGTCCCTATGTCCCTCTGTCCAAACCTGGCCTATATAGGGTCACTGTCTATCTGCGTGCACACTTTGAAGTCCCTATGTCCCTCTGTCCAAACCTGGCCTATATAGGGTCACTGTCTATCTGCGTGCACACTTTGAAGTTACTATGTCCCTCTGTCCAAACCTGGCCTATATAGGGTCACTGTCTATCTGCGTGCACATTTTGAAGTCCCTATGTCCCTCTGTCCAAACCTGGCCTATATAGGGTCACTGTCTATCTGCGTGCACACTTTGAAGTCCCTATGTCCCTCTGTCCAAACCTGGCCTATATAGGGTCATTGTCTATCTGCGTGCACATTTTGAAGTCCCTATGTCCCTCTGTTCAAACCTGGCCTATATAGGGTCACTGTCTATCTGCGTGCACACTTTGAAGTCCCTATGTCCCTCTGTCCAAACCTGGCCTATATAGGGTCACTGTCTATCTGCGTGCACACTTTGAAGTCCCTATGTCCCTCTGTCCAAACCTGGCCTATATAGGATCACTGCGAGCACACTTTGAAGTCCCTATGTCCCTCTGTCCAAACCTGGCCTATATAGGATCACTGCGTGCACAATTTGAAGTCCCCATGTCCCTCTGTTCAAACCTGGCCTACATAGGGTCACTGCGTGCACACTTTGAAGTCACTATGTCCCTCTGTCCAAACCTGGCCTATATAGGGTCACTGTCTATCACATTTTGAAGTCCCTATGTCCCTCTGTCCAAACCTGGCCTATATAGGGTCACTGTCTATATGCATGCACACTTTGAAGTCCCTATGTCCCTCTGTTCAAACGCTATCGCAGTAACATAGTCAGCCAGCTACATAGTCAGGAACAGACACTACTGAAAACATTCAGCAGCTCTCGCTATCACTCACTCACTCCACCCTTGGTTGTCGGGGTGCCATGCTGGATTGGGTGGTCAGCCTCCGCCACTGGTCACGATCCTCTGCCAGGCGTATGAGGGTGTTGGTGTTGCGGTTGGTCCAGCTTTTGATGTTGTCCAGCCAGGACTTTCTTTGTCTGCCTTGCCGGCGTTTTTCTTGGATGGTGCCCTGGAGAATCGTTTTGGCCAGAGTGTTGCGACGTGTCGCATGACCGTACCAGGCTTGTTTGCGGCGCTTAACAACTGCTAGGAGTGGCTTTTGTCTGCCTGCGAGGGTGTTTCATTTTTGCCTGACATAGGCTACTCATTTGTCTTGTGCTCTGTGTGCGAGATGCGAAGAAGTCTCCGGAAGCACTTATGCTCAAAAGCTTAAAGCTTTCGCTATCACGACTGCTTAAAGACGTCAAAGTCTGAAATTGCCTGATCATTTTCAGGGCAGCTGTCAAAATTGGGGTGGAGGAGGGGAAGAGGGGTTGGGGCGGGATGGGGGTGGGGGTTGCGATGGAAGTTTGAGAAAGGGCTGACCAGACACTGAAAGCCATCTTCCACTCTGGCGGCCATATGCAAAGCAGAGCCCGGATGTGACGATGTCCCCACTTCCGCTCTGCTTGTCATGCGCACTGAGGGCCGATGTGACAGGACTGCTAATGTTGGACAAGTTCTAACTCCCAGCCACAAACTTTCTGCTGCCTGTCACACACACACACACACACACACACACACACACACACACACACACACACACACACACACACATACACACACACACACACACACACACACACACACACACACACACACACACACACACACACACACACACACACACACACACACACACGCTCACGCACACACGCACGCACGCACGCACACACGCGCACACGCACACGCACACGCACACACACACACACACACACACACACACACAATGACCACCAACAGCCAGGCAGGGAGGGGAGAATTCACATGAGGCAGGGGAGCTAACCTAGCGTGACTTATTAACTTCGTTCAAACAGCACTCCCCTCCCTCACCCCCCCCCCCTCCCCTCTCCCACAAACTTCTCCCCTTCGGCAGATAGAAATAATTGCTCGTCCCTCGAGATCTCGGCAGGGGGCGAGTTTTCAGGCGCGTGCGTTTGATTTCGTTCTTCACGTGCCGGCGACCAATCAAAGAGGGCCTCTGGCGCTGGGCGCGCGCTTCCTGAAATACAACTGTTCTTCTCTCCCGTTCTGCGTCTCTCCCTGTGAAGGGTCTCGGTGCCTGTCGTTGCCAATGTCAGACAGCACCTC
>CM065685.1:65699196-65709196 GCA_017654935.2 Phymorhynchus buccinoides
GTAGTAGTAGTAGTAGTAGTAGCAGTAGAAGCAGCAGCAGCAGCAGCAGCAGCAGCAGCAGCAGCAGCAGCAGCAGCAGCAGCAGTAGTAGTAGTAGTAGTAGTAGTAGTAGTAGTAGTAGTAGCATAAAGCTTACTTAATGCTTCTGGATCTTGATGAAGCTGGTAAGCAATGTTGGGTGTCAAAAGTTCGAGATATATTATGTTTATCACGTTTCAATTGTGTTTGGCTGTATTAGAGTGTTGGCAATGTGAAGATGTTCCTGAGGAATTTCAAACAAAGATTATTGACATTTGTATACAAGAGTGGACAGGCAGTATTAGAGATCAAGACAGATATGACAGTTACAGCTCGCTTAAAACAATATTTGAGAAAGAAAGATATATCACGAGTATGGACACATATTGTTTTCGAGTGGCTATAACCCAAACGCGATTTAATATTTTACCTCTTAATAACAATGTGCATCATTATAGTCAGCGTATTCAGGATACCATCGTATAACAGCATATAATAATGATCACATGTACAGGTTATCTATGTATGTGTTTCATGCCATGAACAGGAGAAAGTCAGTCATGTGATGTATGTGATGTGTTTCTTGTTTGTAAGGATTTCATCGTAAGATGTTTGGTACATTTACGCTATAGTTTTACCCTATCAGCATCCAGAGTTATTTTGCTACTTCTTATATCTGTTGTTGTGTCCGGTTGTGAAATTCCATTTTCATCTTCGGTTCGCAATCTGGGTGCATATCTCGATTCATTTCTTACCATGGACACCCACGTTAATCAGTTATGTAATGCTCTCCATTTTCAGCTTCGCAAATTAAGTAAAATCCGCCCTTTCCTGTCTGCTGAAGCTGCTAACAAACTCGCTGTTGCTTCCATCCTCTCTCGCCTGGATTACTGCAATTATCTGCTCGTAGGTCTTTCTAATAAAAACTATATACCGATCTTCGAGTAGCGCTAAAGAGGCCTGGAAGCGTGTGATATAAAACAATGTCTTGACATATCATTTGCGTATATTAACCCATAGGCTTAGTGTAAATGCGTGTAAGAATACACCGTTGCTATTAGAAACTTGACGTCACGGTTATTTATCTTGACATATCATTAATACGCATCAAGGTACACTCGCATGCGACTATCTGCAGTACTCAAGCCATATTTTCTTTATTTGCATCAAGTGATGTTTAGTAAAACAAAAAGCCCAAACATACTCCTAACCCTATGCCTTAACCCGATAAATGCAAAAGGTTGTTTCTGATGAACATTTTACATTGAAAAAATAATTGTGAATAGTAACTTTTAGTGAAATTGCAAATTATAAAAATAGCGGCTGGCAACCTTTTCTCAAGTTAGTGTCACTGCAAATAGCGCCTTCTGAGCAGGACACCAAAACGTCATCTTAGTGAACTTACGCAATCACTGAAATTACGTCATCATTGAAAGTTCGTCATTGGCGAAATGACAATAACTATGGCCTGTGATTGCAGTGTAAAACGGATATGTCATTGTAAAGGCTATTTTTTATACAGCAAATTCTAGTAGGTTCATGTTTCGATTAATAATCAGTTTCCTTTCATAATGTATCAATGTGCAAGATCAAAATAGCTCACGACTTTCTAACTTGGAGAACTATATTATTTGTGGATGAGTGGCATTTTCTTGCTACGGTGAAGTGGTTAGTATTATTTTAGATCTGCATGCATGGCGTCTCGCTTCTTCGTTGCGTGTTTGATTATCACCTGAAAGAGGTAAAATATCGGTATATATCCGTTATTAGGATTTGCGAGTGTGATATTGCTTTTATCCTATCTCTCGTGGCTTGTTGTTTATCACCCTCGGTCTCTGACCTCGTGTGATAAACAGCAAGCCACTTGAGATAGGATAAAAGCAATATCACACTCGCAAATCCCAATAACTGATAGTATAAACTTCAAAAAATACAAAATCATGCTACAAGAATTGTCTTGCGAAAGTCGAGACATGATCGTGCGACCCCTCTTCTGCGTGCCCTTCACTGGCTGCCTGTTAAGGCCAGAATTGAGTACAAACTCGCCACTCTCTGCTTTCAATGCCTCAACTCTGAATCTGTGCCCTCGAATCTTTCTGACCTTCTTCAGCCTTACATGCCTTCTAGAGCACTGAGATCGCAAGACTCTTCTCTGCTTACTGTCCCTAGATACTCTTTGAATTCATGTGGTAAAAAATATTTATCTGTATCTGGACCTACAACTTGGAACTCTCTACCTCTTTCTATCAGAAAAAACACCTCACTCCAAACCTTCAAATCGCAGCTGAAAACCTACCTCTTCCATAAATACTTTGACTCATCCACCAGAGTGAGGAAAGTGATGGCTTCGGGGGGGGGGGGGGGGGGGGGGGGGTCTGCATGCATGTGTGCTTGCATGCGTACGTGTGTGTGTGTGTGTGTGTGTGTGTGTGTGTGTGTGTGTGTGCGTGTGCGCGCACATGTGTGTTTGTATTGGGGGCATATGTGTATGCCCGCATCTGTTGGTGTGGGCGTGTATTTTTGCATTCTTATGTTTTTTAGTCTGCTCGTCTTAATCTGGGTTTTTTTTTTCTCTTTAATTTGTTTTCCCCAAGGAACATAGCATAATTCACACAACAACAACAAAAATAGTGAGACATGATAATAAGTCAGCAACATATCAATAGACAATGTACACATTGTATATCTTTATATTCCTCAACAAAGGAATAGAATGTTGCTTTAACAAAGGAATATTAAGAAACAGTATATGAATATGAATAAATGTAATAATTAATGATAGAATAACCTCAGTAAACAAATAATTAAGGCAGAGGACACATAGGTTTGTCACAGAGAAAAGCATTTTATATTCCCAAAGCTTTCCCCCCAGAAAAGGAACAAAGAAGCAGTTTTTTTTAATATTAACTATAAATCCAGTAATGGTATATATAACCGCCACTTCTCAGAAAACGCTTGGTATTCCATATTCATATATGCAATAGATTTTTCAATTTAATATCTTGTCTTTAAATAATACAGAAAACTGCATAGATTTGGTAGCTTTTGTCCATATTTGCATTGATAAATTAAAAAACTTAGCAAGTATCAGAATCAGATCAAAAACTGCATCGGACTTAAAATGTTCAATATATCCAAATAGTACTAACGGTAGTGAAAATCTAAGTGCCACAACATGTTCACATTTGTCTTTAAAAAGATTTTCGAGTTGTCTCAAAAAAAGTATAGAATGTTCACAAAACCAGATTAAGTGTTCAATGCTCTCTCTTTCAGCGTGGCAAAAACTGCATAATTCATCATTGTAAATATTCATTTTACATAAAACAATATTTGTACCCAAAATCCGATGTAAGATTTTAATTTGGAACCATTTCATCTTGATTTCTTTTAATTGTTGTACCTTTTGGAAAATATGTTTCCAATCTAATTCTAGCGTTAATTTATCATTCCACTTCGTACAATAAAGCGGGGTTTCATTTGAAGACGTAAGTATGTCATAGTATACCCTTGCACCTTTATGCACAGAATGAATTAGTTTCCATGTTTTGAAGGTTTTTATTGCATTATTTTGTATCGTGACTGCAGTTTTCCGAATGAACATTTTAACAGCATTTAACATTCCTATATATGAGATGAAATCAATTCTTGCATTATACTTAATTCTAAACTCCTCATATGACAAAAAAGTTCCATCGTCTCTCATTAGATGTCCAATGGCATGAATATCTTTTTTAAATAAACCATTATAAAATATGCTTGTGCTATTTACTTTTATGTTTTCATTGTAGAATATGTTTTCTGATACAATTTCTTCTGATGTACATGGCTGAGTTTTCAATTCAAATAATCTATAACTTTCAAGCACATTCTTCCAAAACTTATTTGACAATTGATTACATGGAAACTCAGAACCCAGTTTTTCAAGAAAAAGGACCTTTGAACATATACTAGAAATAATATTTTTCCATCTGTGTGAACAAATTGATACTCTTCTAATCCATGCAAGTTTTAATGCAATAATATATTCTTTGATTTTAGGAATACCAATACCACCATTTAAAATGTTTTTCGCTGCAGTGCTTCTGTTAATTTTATCGCGTTTCTTGTTCCACACCAACAAAAACACTGATTTTTGAATTGCTTCAATTTCATCATCGGGAGGGTTAGGGAGTAAAATCCACAAAAATATTAGTTTGGACAAAATCAAGGACTTCAAGATAGCCACTCTGCCAAGCGGTGTTAAATACCTTCTAAGCCATATTTTATATACATTTCTAATTTCTGAGAAAACTGCTTCTGTGTTAATCTTGGTACAATCAGTGAGGTCAATTGTGAACCATACACCCAAAATTTTGAATTGTTTCGGATTCCAGTCCATGTGTAAGTGTGGCATAAAACGAATTTTAGAATGTTTTTGACTGCCGAGCCATATAGCACTTGATTTACCTGCATTCAGCTGTAACCCCGATTTTTTCCCAAACTTATTAACTGTTTGTATTGCTTCTTCAAATGAATTTTTATCCCCTTCAAGCATAAGTTCACTGTCATCAACATATTGTGGAATTTTATGCATTGTGTCATTTATACGAATACCTTTAATATTATCATTTTGCCTTATCATAAGAGCAAGAATTTCTACATATAAAATAAAAATGTAAGGCGAAATCGGGTCACCTTGTCTACATCCACGGTATATACTGAACCAGTTTGAAGCCTGCCCATTAACCAGTACTGTTGATTTTATATTTGTGTAAAACGTACTTATCCACTGCTGGATATTGGGACCAAATCCTAACGCTGACAAAACTTTGTACATAAAAATCCAATCTAACGAATCAAAAGCTTTTTCAAACTCTAAGCATAATAAAAGGCCTGTTAATTTATTTGAATCTAAATAACTTATCAAATCATAAATCAGCCTAATATTATCACCAATATACCGATTTGCCATAAAGCCCGTTTGATCTTCGTTAATTAAAAGTGGGAGAATTTGTTTTAATCTGTTTGCGATGCATGCCGATCCTATTTTATAAATGACATTAAGAAGGGTTATTGGCCTCCAGTTTTTAATAAAGTCCCTTGGCTTGTCCCCTTTAGGCATACATGTTATGATGCCTTATTTTTGTGTAGTGGACAGTTCCCCTTTTTCGAATCCTTCATTTAAAGATCTGACTACAAATCCACCCAGTTTAGACCAAAACAATTTGAAAAACTCCGCAGGAAAGCCATCAGACCCAGGACTGTTATTATTATTCGTCTTAATCTGTTGTTATCTTACGAATGTTTTTGTCTGTTGTGGGTATGTGAATCATGTTGCATGTATGTTGTTTATGTAGGATCCTATGAAAAATGCTTTATATAGTTATTATGTTTTAACACGCAAGCTTTAACTATCTCAGAATGTGTAGTCTATTGCAAGTTTGTAAATCATGTTATCTTACGTTTTCATATGTGCTATTACGAAGTGTATGTTATATGCCTATTATGTTTTAGTAAGTAAGTTTTAATCTGTTGTTGTCTTATGAATGTGTTGTCGGTTGTGGTATGTGGACCATGCTATCTTGTATTTTCTTATCAAGTGTATGCTGTTCGTTATTTGTTATTTTCTGATTTTACTTCATGTCTGATGTTCTATTTATATTTCAATTTATAAAGCGCACAGAGCATGCTCATAGTGGGGAATGTTAGCGCTATAGCAAATAAAATTATTATTATTATTATTATTATTATTATTATTATTATTATTATTATTATTATTATTATTATTATTATTACTATTATTATTATATTATATTATATTATTATAAAATGTTAAAAGAAATATTGGGAGGAAAGCTGACAAGTTACTTTGATAATATGATTCCTGTAACCGATCCGCTTCCCCTTCCCCTAACATGTATTGTGGTCCATGGCCAATATGCATTAAACATTTCAGTGACCAGTGTTCAGCTCTCTCTCTCTCTCTCTCTCTCTCTCTCTCTCTCTCTCTCTCTCTCTCTCTCTCTCTCTCTCTCTCTCTCTCTCTCTCTCTCTCTCTCTCTCACACACACACACACACACACACACACACGCGCGCGCGCGCGCGCGCGCGCGCGCGCGCACACGCACACGCACACGCACGCACGCACGCACACGCGCACACACACACACGCACACGCGCACACACACACACGCACACGCGCACGCGCACGCACGCACGCACGCACACGCACGCACGCACGCACACACACACACACACACACACACACACACACACACACACACACACACACACACACACACACACTCACTCTCCGTCTCACTATGTGTTCTTACGAAATAATATTATCATAATCTCATAATCATTTCAAAGTATACAATTATACAAAAATGATTTATTTTAAAGATAGAGAGATTGAGCAGCACCGCGACTATAGCCAGCAAGGGCATCATTCATATTGATTAGTGTTATTTGTGTTGAAAGTAAAACATGTTATTAATGGTAAAAAAAACCACCAACGTTAATAATATTTAAGTGGTGGTTTTTGTTCAGATTTTTGAAAGAAAATAGATATGTCCAGACTAAGTTTTGTTCCATTCAATGACCACTTTTGTTTAGCTATTAGCAATGTAATGCACGATGAATGATAAAGGAAACTATATTAAAAAAAAATCAAGTCACCAAAACAAACCACATTGGAATATCAGAAGAATGGGGGGGGGGGGGGGAAGAAAAGACAAGGATAAAAAGTGAACAGAGACGCAAACGCAATGAAAGACAGAGACATACCTACATCAAGAAACAGAGGAACAAACAATGCTGGTCCTTTCTTCCTTCAGATTTCTGACCATTTCTTCGCTGAACATCTAGTCTGCTGGAAGCATGTTCATTAAAGACTAACACCAAACTAATGTTCATTAAAGACTAACTGCTGGAAGCATGTTCATCAAAGACTAACTGCTGGAAGCATGTTCATTAAAGACTAATTGCTGGAAGCATGTTCATTAGAGACTAACTGCTGGGAGCATGTTCATTAAAGACTAACACCAGACTAATGTTCATTAAAGACTAACTGCTGGAAGCATGTTCATTAAAGGCTAACACCAAACTAAAGGCTAACACCAACAAAAAATGGCCATACTGTTGCCCAGCTCTCCGAACAGTTTCTTTTCACTAGTCTGCTGGAAGCATGTTCATTAAAGGCTAACAGCCCTTCAACCCTGGCTTCAAAGCGGAGCTGGGTTATCGCTCTTGCTTCCATTTAGCCACCCGAATTGCCTCCCTTTCCTGACGCGCTAGAATTGAAATTGTCTCCCTTTACTGGCTCTCCTGGGCTGGGAGGCTGCCGAGGGGATGGAGTGTTTTATGGCGGCCAGATGCCATTGGCCAGACAGCCCACTTTATCGCTCAAATGCTCGCAGCATTAAAAGTTTCTGCGAAAAATTACTTGCCGCTTCTGTCTTTGGCGGACCAGTTTCCATTTTTCTTCCACCTTTCCTTCATCATGGGCTTCTTGCAGTTACGCCATTCGCTTCCTGAATTGGGAAAAACACTAGAGGGTCCGTGCCACTGAATTCAGCTTTCCATGGTTCGTCCACGTCTGGAACAAATGTTTGACTGCAATGTAAAGAAACTCCCGGGAAAGCAGGACACCGGATTCACCCTAACCCTCAATTTCAAGGCTGTCTTCTCTTAGGACGATACTAATTATAGAGCATCAGTACAGATGGACATCGAGTAAAACAATTCACATAATTATGACCACAAGAAGATATTAAACTTTCGAGAAATTCAACAAAGTGTTAATCTGATGTGAGGACTGAATTAGCCCACCATGGAATTTCACACTTCCCTTTCAACATGTAAAGTATTACTATAGCTTGATCCAAAGCTTCTTTTCTATCATCCAGCATTCAATATCATTTTCAATTCCACACTTCCCTTTCAACATGTAAAGTATTACTATAGCTTGATCCAAAGCTTCTTTTCCATCATCCAGCATTCAATATCATTTTCAATTCCACACTTCCCTTTCAACATGTAAAGTATTACTATAGCTTGATCCAAAGCTTCTTTTCCATCATCCAGCATTCAATATCATTTTCAATTCCACACTTCCCTTTCAACATGTAAAGTATTACTATAGCTTGATCCAAAGCTTCTTTTCTATCATCCAGCATTCAATATCATTTTCAATTCCACACTTCCCTTTCAACATGTAAAGTATTACTATAGCTTGATCCAAAGCTTCTTTTCTATCATCCAGCATTCAATATCATTTTCAATTCCACACTTCCCTTTCAACATGTAAAGTATTACTATAGCTTGATCCAAAGCTTCTTTTCTATCATCCAGCATTCAATATCATTTTCAATTCCACACTTCCCTTTCAACATGTAAAGTATTACTATAGCTTGATCCAAAGCTTCTTTTCTATCATCCAGCATTCAATATCATTTTCAATTCCACACTTCCCTTTCAACATGTAAAGTATTACTATAGCTTGATCCAAAGCTTCTTTTCCATCATCCAGCATTCAATATCATTTTCAATTCCACACTTCCCTTTCAACATGTAAAGTATTACTATATATAGCTTGATCCAAAGCTTCTTTTCCATCATCCAGCATTCAATATCATTTTCATTTCGTCGTCATTTTATATTGAAAAATGAAGAGAAAAAAAGGCTTATGGAAACAAATGCTGAAAATGAAGAAAACCTTTCCTCTGAAAGTCGCCTAACACAACAAAACGCAACACGCTCCATACTCCCCAGGCCTTGATCCCGATCTTTAGTATGAATGGCAGAGGACAATGAAGATAGGGAAAGAAACGAGAGAACTCTCTCTCTCTCTCTCTCTCTCTCTCTCTCTCTCTCTCTCTCTCTCTCTCTCTCTCTCTCTCTCTCTCTCTCTCTCTCTCTCTCTCTCCCCTTTCTCTCTCCTTCTCTCTCAATGCGCCCCCTTTTTACCCCCAAAGTTATTTTTCTGTCTAACCTTTAGTAGCGTGGCTGATTGCTTGGCAACGGGGGTTATTCAAGATGGCGGCAGATTAAAGGCGCGCTGCACGTGACATAACGCACCACGCTTATTTCCTCCCGCCCTGAAGAGGTCAGAGAGGGGAGGCGACCCTGCCCACACCTTCCGCTGCCGTAAAAGGAAGGAAGCGCTCTTTGGGGGGAAAGTCTGGGATTGAAGAGGAGAGAGAGAGAGAGAGAGAGAGAGAGAGAGAGAGAGAGAGAGAGAGAGAGAGAGGTCATATCTATGCATCATCATATAATAAAAAGGCAAGTGTGTGTCTGTTTGTCTGTGTGTGTGTGTGTGTGTGTGTGTGTGTGTGTGTGTGTGTGTGTGTGTGTGTGTGTGTGTGTGTGTGTGTGTGTGTCTGAAACACAAAACGGGCCTTATAACTCCGCCGTTTTTCGACCGAATCGCTTCAAATTTGCTATGAACCCTAACGGGGCGATGGCAACGGCAACTGAGGCGGCCGTGTCATTTGCGCGGTTTGGCAAATGCGCAAAACGCGTATCCACCGGCCTCTCTGCGCCCGTATCTCCGGTATCACTCTGTATCACTGTTGAAGGTAACTAATGACATTCTCTTAGCTCTTGACTCTGGTGACGCATCTACATTAACTCTTTTGGATCTTTCAGCTGCTTTTGATACTATTGACCACCATACACTCCTTAAGAGGCTTCAAATCACCTATGGGATATCAGGCACTGCTCTGTCATGGTTCTCGTCTTACCTCTCTGGTCGAATTCAGTCTGTCTCCATCAATGACTCATCTTCTGCAATGGTTGGCTTCACATGTGGGGTTCCTCAAGGCTCAGAACTTGGACCCATCCTCTTCATCATGTATACTAAACCTCTGTCCAAGTTGATCACTTCTCATTCAGTTGATTCTCAGTCTTTTGCTGATGATACACAACTCCACAAGCCTGTATCCCCATCTACCATTCTTCCTTCTATATCTTCACTGGAATTCTGCATTCGCAACATCA
>CM065685.1:65714196-65756696 GCA_017654935.2 Phymorhynchus buccinoides
AAAGCGAAACAGAGAGAGAGAGAAGAAAAGATAGACAATAGTCAACCAAAGCAAAACAGAGAGAGAGAGAAGAAAAGATAGACAATAGTCAACCAAAGCGAAACAGAGAGAGAGAGAAGAAAAGATAGACAATAGTCAACCAAAGCGAAACAGAGAGAGAGAAGAAAAGATAGACAATAGTCAACCAAAGCAAAACAGAGAGAGAGAAGTAAAGATAGACAATAGTCAACCAAAGCAAAACAGAGAGAGAGAGAAGAAAAGATAGACAATAGTCAACCAAAGCGAAACAGAGAGAGAGAGAAGAAAAGATAGACAATAGTCAACCAAAGCAAAACAGAGAGAGAGAAGAAAAGATAGACAATAGTCAACCAAAGCGAAACAGAGAGAGAAGAAAAGATAGACAATAGTCAACCAAAGCGAAACAGAGAGAGAGAAGAAAAGATAGACAATAGTCAACCAAAGCGAGACAGAGAGAGAGAGAAGAAAAGATAGACAATAGTCAACCAAAGCAAAACAGAGAGAGAGAGAAGAAAAGATAGACAATAGTCAACCAAAGCGAGACAGAGAGAGAGAGAAGAAAAGATAGACAATAGTCAACCAAAGCGAAAACAGAGAGAGAGAGAAGAAAAGATAGACAATAGTCAACCAAAGCGAAACAGAGAGAGAGAGAAGAAAAGATAGACAATAGTCAACCAAAGCGAAACAGAGAGAGAGAAGAAAAGATAGACAATAGTCAACCAAAGCGAAACAGAGAGAGAGAAGAAAAGATAGACAATAGTCAACCAAAGCGAAACAGAGAGAGAGAGAAGAAAAGATAGACAATAGTCAACCAAAGCGAAACAGAGAGAGAGAAGAAAAGATAGACAATAGTCAACCAAAGCGAGACACAGAGAGAGAGAAGAAAAGATAGACAATAGTCGACCAAAGCGAAACAGAAAGAGAGAGAAGAAAAGATAGACAATAGTCAACCAAAGCGAGACAGAGAGAGAGAGAAGAAAAGATAGACAATAGTCAACCAAAGCGAGACAGAGAGAGAGAGAAGAAAAGATAGACAATAGTCAACCAAAGCGAGACAGAGAGAGAGAGAAGAAAAGATAGACAATAGTCAACCAAAGCGAAACAGAGAGAGAGAGAAGAAAAGATAGACAATAGTCAACCAAAGCGAGACAGAGAGAGAGAGAAGAAAAGATAGACAATAGTCAACCAAAGCAGAAACAGAGAGAGAGAGAAGAAAAGATAGACAATAGTCAACCAAAGCGAAACAGAGAGAGAGAAGAAAAGATAGACAATAGTCAACCAAAGCGAGACAGAGAGAGAGAAGAAAAGATAGACAATAGTCAACCAAAGCGAAACAGAGAGAGAGAAGAAAAGATAGACAATAGTCAACCAAAGCGAAACAGAGAGAGAGAAGAAAAGATAGACAATAGTCAACCAAAGCGAAACAGAGAGAGAGAGAAGAAAAGATAGACAATAGTCAACCAAAGCGAAACAGAGAGAGAGAGAAGAAAAGATAGACAATAGTCAACCAAAGCGAAACAGAGAGAGAGAGAAGAAAAGATAGACAATAGTCAACCAAAGCGAGACAGAGAGAGAGAAGAAAAGATAGACAATAGTCAACCAAAGCGAAACAGAGAGAGAGAGAAGAAAAGATAGACAATAGTCAACCAAAACGAAACAGAGAGAGAGAAGAAAAGATAGACAATAGTCAACCAAAGCGAAACAGAGAGAGAGAAGAAAAGATAGACAATAGTCAACCAAAGCGAGACAGAGAGAGAGAAGAAAAGATAGACAATAGTCAACCAAAGCGAAACAGAGAGAGAGAAGAAAAGATAGACAATAGTCAACCAAAGCGAGACAGAGAGAGAGAAGAAAAGATAGACAATAGTCAACCAAAGCGAAACAGAGAGAGAGAAGAAAAGATAGACAATAGTCAACCAAAGCGAAACAGAGAGAGAGAAGAAAAGATAGACAATAGTCAACCAAAGCGAGACAGAGAGAGAGAAGAAAAGATAGACAATAGTCAACCAAAGCAAAACAGAGAGAGAGAAGAAAAGATAGACAATAGTCAACCAAAGCGAGACAGAGAGAGAGAAAGAAAAGATAGACAATAGTCAACCAAAGCGAGACAGAGAGAGAGAAGAAAAGATAGACAATAGTCAACCAAAGCGAAACAGAGAGAGAGAAGAAAAGATAGACAATAGTCAACCAAAGCGAAACAGAGAGAGAGAAGAAAAGATAGACAATAGTCAACCAAAGCGAGACAGAGAGAGAGAAGAAAAGATAGACAATAGTCAACCAAAGCGAGACAGAGAGAGAGAAGAAAAGATAGACAATAGTCAACCAAAGCGAAACAGAGAGAGAGAAGAAAAGATAGACAATAGTCAACCAAAGCGAGACAGAGAGAGAGAAGAAAAGATAGACAATAGTCAACCAAAGCGAGACAGAGAGAGAGAGAAGAAAAGATAGACAATAGTCAACCAAAGCGAGACAGAGAGAGAGAGAAGAAAAGATAGACAATAGTCAACCAAAGCGAGACAGAGAGAGAGAAGAAAAGATAGACAATAGTCAACCAAAGCGAGACAGAGAGAGAGAGAAGAAAAGATAGACAATAGTCAACCAAAGCGAGACAGAGAGAGAGAAGAAAAGATAGACAATAGTAGACCAAAGCGAGACAGAGAGAGAGAGAAGAAAACAAAAAAAACCAGACAAAAGCAAAGTGGTTAAAGCATAAAAGATATGACAGGGGAGGAGAATAAAAAGAACAGACATAAGACAGGGGAGGAGAATAATAACAAGACATAAGACAGGGGAGGAGAATAATAAGAACAGACATAAGACAGGGGAGGATAATAATAACAAGACATAAGACAGGGGAGGAGAATAATAACAAGACATAAGACAGGGGAGGAGAATAAAAAGAACAGACATAAGACAGGGGAGGAGAATAATAACAAGACATAAGACAGGGGAGGAGAATAATAAGAACAGACATAAGACAGGGGAGGAGAATAATAACAAGACATAAGACAGGGGAGGAGAATAATAACAAGACATAAGACAGGGGAGGAGAATAATAACAACAGACATAAGACAGGGGAGGAGAATAATAACAAGACATAAGACAGGGGAGGAGAATAATAACAGACATAAGACAGGGGAGGAGAATAATAAGAACAGACATAAGACAGGGGAGGAGAATAATAACAGACATAAGACAGGGGAGGATAATAATAACAAAGAGAATAATAACAACAGACATAAGACAGGGGAGGAGAATAATAACAAGACATAAGACAGGGGAGGAGAATAATAACAACAGACATAAGACAGGGGAGGATAATAATAACAAGACATAAGACATAAGACAGGGGAGGAGAATAATAACAAGACATAAGACAGGGGAGGAGAATAACAAACATAAGACATAAGACAGGGGAGGAGAAATAATAACAAGACATAAGACAGGGGAGGATAATAATAACAAGACATAAGACAGGGGAGGATAATAATAACAAGACATAAGACAGGGGAGGATAATAATAACAAGACATAAGACAGGGGAGGATAATAATAACAAGGAGAATAATAACAGACATAAGACAGGGGAAGAGAATAATAAGGGGAGGAGAATAAGACATAAGACAGGGGAGGATAATAATAATAACAGACATAAGACAGGGGAGGATAATAATAACAAGACATAAGACAGGGGAGGATAATAATAACAAGACATAAGACAGGGGAGGATAATAATAACAAGACATAAGACAGGGGAGGATAATAATAACAAGACATAAGACAGGGGAGGAGAATAATAACAAGACATAAGACAGGGGAGGAGAATAATAACAAGACATAAGACAGGGGAGGAGAATAATAACAGACATAAGACAGGGGAGGAGAATAATAACAACATAAGACATAAGACAGGGGAGGAGAATAATAACAAGACATAAGACAGGGGAGGAGAATAATAACAAGACATAAGACAGGGGAGGACATAATAATAACAAGACATAAGACAGGGGAAGATAATAATAACAAGACATAAGACAGGGGAGGATAATAATAACAGACATAAGACAGGGGAGGATAATAATAACAACAGACATAAGACAGGGGAGGATAATAATAACAAGACATAAGACAGGGGAGGATAATAATAAGAACAATAATAACAAGACATAAGACAGGGGAGGATAATAATAACAAGACATAAGACAGGGGAGGAGAATAATAACAAGACATAAGACAGGGGAGGAGAATAATAACAGACATAAGACAGGGGAGGAGAATAATAACAAGACATAAGACAGGGGAAGAGAATAATAATAACAAGACATAAGACAGGGGAAGAATAATAATAACAGACATAAGACAGGGGAGGAGAATAATAACAAGACATAATACAGGGGAGGAGAATAATAACAGACATAAGACAGGGGAAGAGAATAATAACAAGACATAAGACAGGGGAGGATAATAATAACAAGACATAAGACAGGGGAATAATAATAATAACAGACATAAGACAGGGGAGGAGAATAATAATAACAGACATAAGACAGGGGAGGAGAATAATAACAGACATAAGACAGGGGAAGAAAATAATAACAAGACATAAGACAGGGGAGGATAATAATAAGAACAGACATAAGACAGGGGAGGATAATAATAACAAGACATAAGACAGGGGAGGATAATAATAACAAGACATAAGACAGGGGAGGATAATAATAACAAGACATAAGACAGGGGAGGATAATAATAACAAGACATAAGACAGGGGAGGATAATAATAACAAGACATAAGACAGGGGAGGATAATAATAACAAGACATAAGACAGGGGAGGATAATAATAATAACAAGACATAAGACAGGGGAGGATAATAATAACAAGACATAAGACAGGGGAGGAGAATAATAACAAGACATAAGACAGGGGAGGATAATAATAACAAGACATAAGACAGGGGAGGATAATAATAACAAGACATAAGACAGGGGAGGATAATAATAACAAGACATAAGACAGGGGAGGATAATAATAACAAGACATAAGACAGGGGAGGATAATAATAACAAGACATAAGACAGGGGAGGATAATAATAACAAGACATAAGACAGGGGAGGATAATAATAACAAGACATAAGACAGGGGAATAACAGACATAATAATAATAACAGACATAAGACAGGGGAGGATAATAATAACAGGGGAAGACATAAGACAGGGGAGGATAATAATAACAAGACATAAGACAGGGGAGGATAATAATAACAAGACATAAGACAGGGGAGGATAATAATAACAACAGACATAAGACAGGGGAGGATAATAATAACAAGACATAAGACAGGGGAGGATAATAATAATAACAGACATAAGACAGGGGAGGAGAATAATAAGAACAGACATAAGACAGGGGAGGAGAATAATAACAGACATAAGACAGGGGAGGATAATAATAACAAGACATAAGACAGGGGAGGATAATAATAACAGACATAAGACAGGGGAGGATAATAATAACAAGAATAAGACAGACATAAGACAGGGGAGGATAATAATAACAAGACATAAGACAGGGGAGGATAATAATAACAGACATAAGACAGGGGAGGAGAATAATAACAGACATAAGACAGGGGAAGATAATAATAACAGACATAATAATAACAGACATAAGACAGACATAAGACAGGGGAGGAGAATAATAACAGACATAAGACAGGGGAGGAGAATAATAACAGACATAAGACAGGGGAGGAGAATAATAACAGACATAAGACAGGGGAGGAGAATAATAACAGACATAAGACAGACAGACAGGGAGGAGAATAATAACAAGACATAAGACAGGGGAGGAGAATAATAACAAGACATAAGACAGGGGAGGAGAATAATAAGAAGACATAAGACAGGGGAGGAGAATAATAACAAGACATAAGACAGGGGAGGAGAATAATAAGAAAGACATAAGACAGGGGAGGATAATAATAACAAGACATAAGACAGGGGAGGAGAATAATAACAAGACATAAGACAGGGGAGACATAAGACAGGGGAGGAGAATAATAACAAGACATAAGACAGGGGAAGAGAATAATAACAACAGACATAAGACAGGGGAGGAGAATAATAACAAGACATAAGACAGGGGAGGATAATAATAACAAGACATAAGACAGGGGAGGAGAATAATAACAAGACATAAGACAGGGGAGGAGAATAATAACAAGACATAAGACAAGAAATAATAACAAGACATAAGACAGGGGAGGAGAATAATAACAAGACATAAGACAGGGGAGGAGAATAATAACAAGACATAAGACAGGGGAGGAGAATAATAACAAGACATAAGACAGGGGAGGAATAATAATAACAAGACATAAGACAGGGGAGGATAATAATAACAAGACATAAGACAGGGGAGGATAATAATAACAAGACATAAGACAGGGGAGGAGAATAATAATAACAAGACATAAGACAGGGGAGGAGAATAATAACAAGACATAAGACAGGGGAGGATAATAATAACAGGGGAGACATAAGACAGGGGAGGAGAATAATAACAAGACATAAGACAGGGGAGGATAATAATAACAAGGGGAGGATAATAATAACAAGACATAAGACAGGGGAGGATAATAATAACAAGACATAAGACAGGGGAGGATAATAATAACAACAGACATAAGACAGGGGAGGAGAATAATAACAACAGACATAAGACAGGGGAGGAGAATAATAACAAGACATAAGACAGGGGAGGAGAATAATAACAAGACATAAGACAGGGGAGGAGAATAATAACAAGACATAAGACAGGGGAGAGAATAAAAAACAGACATAAGACAGGGGAGGAGAATAATAAACAGACATAAGACAGGGGAGGAGGACAGGGGAGGATAATAATAATAACAAGACATAAGACAGGGGAGGAGAATAATAACAAGACATAAGACAGGGGAGGATAATAATAAGAACAGACATAAGACAGGGGATGAGAATAATAAGAACAGACATAAGACAGGGGAGGAGAATAATAAGAACAGACATAAGACAGGGGAGGAGAATAATAAGAACAGACATAAGACAGGGGAGGAGAATAATAACAAGACATAAGACAGGGGAGGAGAATAATAACAAGACATAAGACAGGGGAGGAGAATAATAACAGACATAAGACAGGGGAGGAGAATAATAACAAGACATAAGACAGGGGAGGAGAATAAAAAACAGACATAAGACAGGGGAGGATAATAATAACAAGACATAAGACAGGGGAGGATAATAATAACAACAGACATAAGACAGGGGAGGATAATAATAAAAAGACATAAGACAGGGGAGGAGAATAATAACAAGACATAAGACAGGGGAGGAGAATAATAACAGACATAAGACAGGGGAGGAGAATAATAACAAGACATAAGACAGGGGAGGAGAATAATAACAAGACATAAGACAGGGGAGGAGAATAATAAGAACAGACATAAGACAGGGGAGGAGAATAATAACAAGACATAAGACAGGGGAGGATAATAATAATAACAAGACATAAGACAGGGGAAGAGAATAATAACAACAGACATAAGACAGGGGAAGAGAATAATAACAAGACATAAGACAGGGGAAGAGCATAATAACAAGACATAAGACAGGGGAAGAGAATAATAAGAACAGACATAAGACAGGGGAGGAAATAATAACAAGACATAAGACAGGGGAGGAGAATAATAAGAACAGACATAAGACAGGGGAGGAGAATAATGACATAAAACACGAGACAGACCAACACGGACACAGCAGTTCATGAACAATTTTAAAAATTGTAATGTTTCAGAAATGTTCAGCTCATCTTGCTAAGTGAACAACAAAACAACAACAAGAGTCTTGACGCATTGTGTCTGTCCTCATTAACAGAACAAGAAAAACCGCCGTTAGTCAACAACATCGACAAGAGCTGAACACTGAAATGATATAGATTCCTTTCTACCCCCCTTTCCCCCATATCCCCCTTTCCCCCCCCCCCCACCCCCCCCCCCCCCCCCCCCCCCCTCCTCCGACCACGATCACCCTTTTTTTCTAATCCCCGGCAAAGACATTCACTGATTCCAAGTGTCCTCTCCTCTCCTCTCCTCTCCGCTCCTCTCCGCTCCTCTCCGCTCCTCTCCGCTCCCCGCTCCTCTCCGCTCCTCTCCGCTCCTCTCCGCTCCTCTCCGCTCCCCGCTCCTCTCCGCTCCTCTCCGCTCTCCACAACAACAGAAATGCTGCCACTGTCTCCGTGACAGCCAGAAACAAAATAACGATATACTCAGCACACAAAGTAAAGAACTACTGCTCATTTCTGTTTTTTCCCTAATACATAATTGCTTTACCGACCACTTTCAAACATTTTTTTAAACCAAAACTTAAGAAAATTATCATCAGGGGTGTGCCATCTTCCTTGCGTAGCTCCAGAATCTGATAAACATGCCTACGGTTTATGTTATCGTTGTTGTTGGTGTTGGGGGGGGGGGGGGGTATGCACCAACAAAACAGAGGCCTTCTGCTCATAATGAATCTAAGTCTATTAAGCAGGCTTCAGTATTCCTGGGCAACTATTATTGTTAACATATGTTTACCGTAGAAATAGTGGCCCGTAATAAGGAACAGTCATATATGACGTCAATTCCGAACTCCGGGACAACTATTATTGTTAACAGATGTTTATCGTAGAAATAGGAACAGTCATATATGACGTCAATTCCTAACGTCTGGACAACTGTTATTGCTAACAGATGTTTATCGTAGAAATATGAACAGTCATGTATGACGTGAATTCCTAACTCTGGGACAACTCTTATTGTTAATTAACAGATGTTCATTGTAGAAATAGGAACAGTCATATATGACGTCAATTCCTAACGTCTGGGCAACTCTTATTGTTAACAGATGTTTATCGTACAAATAGGAACAGTCATATAAGACGTCAATTCCTAACGTCTGGACAACTGTGTGTGTGTTCTTCAGTTTAACGTCCTTCCACTAAAAGTGATTCAGACAAAATTATATTGCAGTGTGTTTTCGGTGTGGTTGAGTTGTGAGTAGATGTGTCTGTAAGTGAGAATAATTATGTAAGAATATAATAAGTAATAAGTTAGTGATGTAATCATGACCCCCACCCCACCCACCCCATTAAATAAAGTTTACCTTCACTTACAGAATATAACCGATAACGAACAAGGTTAAAGACAAATACTAATTGAACTGCTTAATAAACATCTACAAATTGAATCAAGGACAGAGTAATCATTTAATCATTATACAGGATAGTGTTAATGGAGTCTATCCATCATTAAAATAGTCAATACCCGAATTCTTAAAGAGCTCTCTTGCTCTTTGACAGTGAGTCGGCAAATGACTGACACTTACAGATTCACCACACATACATTTAACATTATGACAATATTTTGTTTTAAATGAATTCAAACGAAGCCTATGGATTAAGCTTTCAATCTCCCTGGGCGAGAAATTAACACGTTTGCGTGATGCTTTTTCATTGTCTCTGTTATTAGATTTAATACAGTTGTGACAATACTGAACATCTGAGTTCATCAATAAAGTTCTAACATTTTCATGAGATGTTTTGTTTATAATTGAGAAACGTTCTGTCAGGTCTAAGGGAACAATAATTGAGACTGCGTTGCTACGATTTTTAGCTGCCTTTTTTGCAGCTTGGTCTACCCGTTCATTTGGTGATATTCCACAATGAGAAGGCACCCAACAAAATGTAACAGTAATGCCTTTCATGGAAAGAAGGTGTATGATATGATTAATTTCAAGTATCATCTCAAGTCGTATACATGAATTGGGAGATTTGATAGCATACAGTGCTGCTTTAGAGTCAACACATATTAAGACTTGGCTATTATTTATAGGAAAATTTAAAATGAAATCCAACGACTTAAGCATAGCAAGTAATTTAGCGCTATATATAGATAACTTTTTACCAAGATAAAACAACTTTTCTACCTTTAAGCTAGGAATTATGAAAGCTGCTCCCGTGTTATTATCATCTAATATTGAATCATCTGTGAATATTTGTAAGTGGTAATTGTAATTATTCTCTAAGTGGGTGCATACAATAGTTCTCAAAATATTGGGAGAATCCTTTTTAGATAAATGAGTGTAGTCAATGTCAAATATAGCTTTTGATTGCTCCCATTTTGGAATAGTCGAAAACGTGGGTTCTTTAGCAATGTTATTTTTATCTATTTTTGCAGCTCTTAGAAGATCCAAGGAAAACGAATAAATAGATTTTGTGGATTGTATATTTTGTGCACATTTTCCAAAATCCTTTTCCGATTTAAGACATACCTCTTCTGCACAAAAATTGTTTTGCAAAAACACGAATTTTGAAGCAGAGACTTTTCGAAGTTCTGTGAGCAGTAAAACTCCCACTTCGCTATATGTCCCTAAGTTTGATGTATGTGTGGGAACCCCCAGAGCAATTTTGTAAGCTTTGCAATCAGTGCTCTGAATTTTATTCAAAAGGTATTGAGGTGCATTAAAAATACTTCTTGAGCATAATGATAGTCTTGAGCGTACAGGGGCAGCTGCTAAAATGGTTAGTCTTTTGGTATCTTGCCCCCAAGATTGTTTACTTACTATTTGAAGGAAGATTAAGCTTTTCCTTTCTTTATTTAAAATATGATCAACATGCGCATTCCATGTTAGCTTACTACTTAAAATCACAACTAAGAATTTGACACTTTTAACATAGTTTAAAACAATGTCATCCACGGTGAAAATTGGAAGTTTATCAGGATCATAACCTGATCATAACTCTGGACAACTGTTATTGTTAACAGACGTTTACCGTAGAAATAGGAACAATCATATATGACGTCAATTCCTAATGTCTGGACAACTGTTATTGCTAACAGACGTTTATCGTAGAAATAGGAACAGTCATATATGACGTCAATTGATAACGTCTGGACAACTGTTATTGTTAACAGATGTTTATCATACAGAAATAGGAACAGTCATATATGACGTCAATTCCTAATGTCTGGATAACTGTTATTGTCAACAGACGTTTACCGTAGAAATAGTGGCCCGTAATAAGGAACAGTCATATATGACGTCAATTCTTAACTTCTTGAGCCCTATACAAGCATATGACTTTGAACATGCGAAATATAAAAGTATTAATACCGTCGACAAATAATTGTTCTCTCTCATTTTCTTACAACAAACGAATAGAAAACAGCGAAGATGCTTTCTTGATAAAAAGGCAATGCTTTGGTGGTGTTGTTTTCTTCGCTGTTTCCTCAAGCACGTGACAAAGTACATTTTCATCTTCTGTCAAATAGGGTTTTTTCTGTGTGTACGCCCACAGGTCATCAGGAAAGTGCTGACAGGTGACATGTCCTGTTAAAGCCTCTTCACAGGTCATCAGGAAAGTGCTGACAGGTGACATGTCCTGTTAAAACCTTTTCACAGGTCATCAGGAAAGTGCTGACAGGTGACGTGTCCTGTTAAAGCCTCTTCACAGGTCATCAGGAAAGTGCTGACAGGTGACATGTCCTGTTAAAGCCTCTTCACAGGTCATCAGGAAAGTGCTGACAGGTGACATGTCCTGTTAAAGCCTCTTCACAGGTCATCAGGAAAGTGCTGACAGGTGACATGTCCTGTTAAAGCCTCTTCACAGGTCATCAGGAAAGTGCTGACAGGTGACATGTCCTGTTAAAGCCTCTTCACAGGTCATCAGGAAAGTGCTGACAGGTGACATGTCCTGTTACAGCCTCTTCACAGGTCACTAGGAAAGTGCTGACAGGTGACATGTCCTGTTACAGCCTTTTCACAGGTCACTAGGAAAGTGCTGACAGGTGACATGTCCTGTTAAAGACCCCCACGTCACGTGTCACATTCCCTCTTATGCTTGGAAGATTTCTTAAGATTTATTACTAGCTATAAGAGGGAAAACACGTAAAAACCGTGATTTTGACACGTGACGTGGCGGGTCGTTAAAGCCTCTTCACAGGTCATCAGGAAAGTGCTGACAGGTGACATGTCCTGTTAAAGCCTCTTCACAGGTCATCAGGAAAGTGCTGACAGGTGACATGTCCTGTTAAAGCCTCTTCACAGGTCATTAGGAAAGTGCTGACAGGTGACATGTACTGTTAAAGCCTCTTCACAGGTCATCAGGGAAGTGCTGACAAGTGACATGTCCTGTTAAAGCCTCTTCACAGGTCATTAGGAAAGTGCTGACAGGTGACATGTCCTGTTAAAGCCTCTTCACAGGTCATCAGGAAAGTGCTGACAGGTGACATGTCCTGTTAAAGCCTCTTCACAGGTCATTAGGAATGTGCTGACAGGTGACATGTCCTGTTAAAGCCTCTTCACAGGTCATCAGGAAAGTGCTGACAGGTGACATGTCCTGTTAAAGCCTCTTCACAGGTCATTAGGAAAGTGCTGACAGGTGACATGTCCTGTTAAAGCCTCTTCACAGGTCATTAGGAAAGTGCTGACAGGTGACATGTCCTGTTAAAGCCTCTTCACAGGTCATTAGGAAAGTGCTGACAGGTGACATGTCCTGTTAAAGCCTCTTCACAGGTCATCAGGAAAGTGCTGACAGGTGACATGTCCTGTTAAAGCCTCTTCACAGGTCATTAGGAAAGTGCTGACAGGTGACATGTCCTGTTAAAGCCTCTTCACAGGTCATCAGGAAAGTGCTGACAGGTGACATGTCCTGTTAAAGCCTCTTCACAGGTCATCAGGAAAGTGCTGACAGGTGACATGTCCTGTTAAAGCCTCTTCACAGGTCATTAGGAAAGTGCTGACAGGTGACATGTCCTGTTAAAGCCTCTTCACAGGTCATCAGGAAAGTGCTGACAGGTGACATGTCCTGTTAAAGCCTCTTCACAGGTCATTAGGAAAGTGCTGACAGGTGACATGTCCTGTTAAAACCTCTTCACAGGTCATTAGGAAAGTGCTGACAGGTGACATGTCCTGTTAAAGCCTCTTCACAGGTCATCAGGAAAGTGCTGACAGGTGACATGTCCTGTTAAAGCCTCTTCACAGGTCATTAGGAAAGTGCTGACAGGTGACATGTCCTGTTAAAGCCTCTTCACAGGTCATCAGGAAAGTGCTGACAGGTGACATGTCCTGTTAAAGCCTCTTCACAGGTCATTAGGAAAGTGCTGACAGGTGACATGTCCTGTTAAAGCCTCTTCACAGGTCATCAGGAAAGTGCTGACAGGTGACATGTCCTGTTAAAGCCTCTTCACAGGTCATTAGGAAAGTGCTGACAGGTGACATGTCCTGTTAAAGCCTCTTCACAGGTCATTAGGAAAGTGCTGACAGGTGACATGTCCTGTTAAAGCCTCTTCACAGGTCATTAGGAAAGTGCTGACAGGTGACATGTCCTGTTAAAGCCTCTTCACAGGTCATCAGGAAAGTGCTGACAGGTGACATGTCCTTTTAAATCCTCTTCACAGGTCACTAGGAAAGTGCTGACAGGTGACATGTCCTTTTAAATCCTCTTCACAGGTCACTAGGAAAGTGCTGACAGGTGACATGTCCTGTTACAGCCTCTTCACAGGTCATTAGGAAAGTGCTGACAGGTGACATGTCCTGTTAAAGCCTCTTCACAGGTCATTAGGAAAGTGCTGACAGGTGACATGTCCTGTTAAAGCCTCTTCACAGGTCATTAGGAAAGTGCTGACATGTGACATGTCCTGTCAAAGCCTCTTCACAGGTCATTAGGAAAGTGCTGACAGGTGACATGTCCTGTTAAAGCCTCTTCACAGGTCATTAGGAAAGTGCTGACAGGTGACATGTCCTGTTAAAGCCTCTTCACAGGTCATTAGGAAAGTGCTGACAGGTGACATGTCCTGTTAAAGCCTCTTCACAGGTCATTAGGAAAGTGCTGACAGGTGACATGTCCTGTTAAAGCCTCTTCACTGGTCATCAGGAAAGTGCTGACAGGTGACATGTCCTGTTACAGCCTCTTCACAGGTCATTAGGAAAGTGCTGACAGGTGACATGTCCTGTTAAAGCCTCTTCACAGGTCATCAGGAAAGTGCTGACAGGTGACATGTCCTGTTAAAGCCTCTTCACACGTCATTAGGAATGTGCTGACAGGTGACATGTCCTGTTAAAGCCTCTTCGCTGATCTTCTGGTCTGTCAGGGCGGGGAAAAAGCTGTAATTTGATGGCATGTTTCATCATTTTTTGTTGGCTCTTTAAGTGACATGTCATTAATTTAGGTTATTTTACTTCTGTATGTCTCCTTAATGATATTTTTGTAAACATTCATTATTTATCCTTTTCTTCCTTTTTCTGCCAGTTTTTGGTTTCTTGTCCTTACTGATTTGTGTTGGTTTGGGTTTTCTGCCTCTCATTCTGTATTATTTTATCTTTGTATAACTGCTATTGCTTCTAGAATCGACAGCTAGTTTCCTTCTTTTTTAATATAAATACAGAAACGGGGTTTTGTATTACCTTCGTTACGTTCAGCTGGGCATTTTCATCCGTTGCTATTTTCACAGACGAGATTAAACCTATTGAGAAGACTGTTGAACTGTATTAGTGTCCTCTGTATTAGAGATCAAACCTATTGAGGAGATTGAGGAGACTGTTGAACTGTATTAGTGTCCTCTGTATTAGAGATCAAACCTATTGAGGAGACTGTTGGACTGTATTAGTGTCCTCTGTATTAGAGATCAAACCTATTGAGGAGACTGTTGAACTGTATTAGTGTCCTCTGTATTAGAGATCAAACCTATTGAGGAGATTGAGGAGACTGTTGAACTGCATTAGTGTCCTCTGTATTAGAGATCAAACCTATTGAGGAGACTGTTGAACTGCATTAGTGTCCTCTGTATTAGAGATCAAACCTATTGAGGAGACTGTTGAACTGTATTAGTGTCCTCTGTATTAGAGATCAAACCTATTGAGGAGACTGTTGAACTGTATTAGTGTCCTCTGTATTAGAGATCAAACCTATTGAGGAGATTGAGGAGACTGTTGAACTGTATTAGTGTCCTCTGTATTAGAGATCAAGCCTATTGAGGAGACTGTTGAACTGTATTAGTGTCCTCTGTATTAGAGATCAAGCCTATTGAGGAGACTGTTGAACTGTATTAGTGTCCTCTGTATTAGAGGTCAAACCTATTATACTGAGGAGACTACTGAACTGTATTAGTGTCTTCGTTGCTCTTCCTGTTAAAAAACAAATCTTACGGAATTCATTGTAATAAATTTGCTTAGTGGACTACATTCATTACACTTTGCACCATTTTTGGCTCACGTCGTTTTTTAAAACAAAGTACATGTTCGGTTGTGTGTCTGTGTGTGTGTGTGTGTGTGTGTGTGTGTGTGTGTGTGTGTGTGTGTGTGTGTGTGTGTGTGTGTGTGTGTGTGTGTGTGTATGTGTGTGTGTGTGTGTGTGTGTGTGTGTGTGTGTGTGTGTGTGTGTGTGTGTGTGTGTGTGTGTGTGTGTGTGTGTGTGTGTGTGTGTGTGTGTGTGTGTGTGTGTGTGTTGCGTCCGTGGCCCCGACCTTTAACCTTAACTCAAACCTTAACGTTGTCATTTTCTCTAAACATATAAGGCGTTAGAGGGTTAAAGTTAGCAGGATACTTGATTTTGACGTGAGCCTTCAAGTCACGACGATCAAAGCAGTCAGATACATTGATAAAGAACAAAATAAAGATAATCATTTGTTGCAGAGATTACTGTTGTGCAACCTTTAACCTTGACTGAGTCACACTCTTCAAACTAAAGAAGACTCTCACTCTCCACTGAAACTTTAACGTTGTCATTTTCTCAAAAAAACATAAGATGTTAGAGGGTTAAAGTTAGCAGGATACTTGATTTTGACGTGAGCCTTCAAGTCATGGCGATCAAAGCAGTCAGATACATCGGTAAGGAACAAAAGAAAGAAAATCATTTGTTGCAGAGATTACTGTAACTGTTGTGTTGTACCGAGTAGGAGATACATACTGGAAAGAAGACTCTCCATTAGATATACAAAAACGCTCTTTAAAAAGAAACACAAGACTTCAGGTGTGTACAAATAGGTACATTTTAACGTCGTCAACTTATATTTTCTGTAACAAATGGATGTACCGAGTGTGTGCGTTGACGGCCCGGTTGTTTAGCTTTATTTGCGCCTTTGAGTAACGGTTGTTCGTGTTCATTTGCACATCATCTCTGCGCATAACTTAGCCTACCGCACTTCCGGCAACAAGGCCTAGGCCTAGAGAATAAGAGATCATGCCTTACCTCATAATCAAGACGACGTACTTAACATTTAGCCCACATTCATTTCAGTCTTGAAAAAAAATATACGGAAAATCCAGGGTTCGTCGATTTCACTGCCTTCGACGTACGAATCCTTTGTTAGGCCTAGACGATTGATCACCATGTGCAAAGACTGTACAGGGAAAGATAAACATGGATGAGCTTGCTGGCTGTGACCTTGACCTTTGCTTTGTGGCAGAGGGGGGGGGGGGGGGGGAATTAACGAAACGAAAATAAAATATTAGGACTAATATAAAATATCTTACAGAAATGTAGATGATGTGGAACAAGTTTTCATCGCATGAACAATCAGTTTAAAACAGTAACAGATCAGGAGTATGGCCTTACGAATCACGCAACTTCAATTATTAATTTTCTAAGAGTAAGAGGCTTAGACCCACAGGCAAAGACTGTAGGCCTACTACAGGTGTCCGTAGACCCCCCTTACCCCGGCGGGGGTGTGTGTGGGGGGGGGGGATTGGTCACTATGTTTTTCTGAAAGCTTGGTCAATATGCTTTTCAATTTTACTTGTTCGCCAAAAATAAAAATAGTGCTCCACTATTTTACATGCGCATACATATATATATTTTACATGCGCATACATATATTAAATTTTAAAGAAAGGGGTAGGGGTAATTTAATGCATAGAATTAGAAATAATTTTAATTTACACAGTAAAATAAAAATTAATTCTGTTTTCAGATGCACAAGTGTCTACATAACAGTATTCTCTCTATACAGGCATGGGAATTGTCATGGGAATTCCCATGCCTGCTATAGTAATAAAAATGAGACGTGAGCCTTGCAGGCTTTGCCTCTTGTATTATTGAACATCAGTCAATCCGATAACATCAGTCAATCTGATAACATCAGTCAATCTGATAACATCAGTGGGGGGTAGGGGGCTCTGGATAGAGATAGTACCTTTGTTGTCTGGCTGCTGCACGCTACCTAGTAGAGTGGACGGGCAACACTGGTCCTCATCCATCTCCTAAATCTCTCACATGTTGGCTCCAAGCTCCACACCCCGGTACACCGCTTCAGCAGGCGGGCTAAACCATGTGAGGGGGCGATGTTGGCACTGCATCGCTGGGCGGACAACTGCTACAGATGTCAACGGCCAGGCCGGAGAGTTCCCACTGTGGGAATCAACGACTATGTGTACGTGTGAAGACCAACGGCAGAGCAGGCAGAAGAGGAGACATGATCCACCCAATGGCTGCAATGGCGGAAGAGACTTCACCAAAGGGTAGACATTGCTCTAAGTCTTGGTCGACAAGCTGTCTAGGAGAAGGACAACTCTAACCAAACCCTCCTGATCACTATCGTCAGGCAGTACTCTGGGATGAGGTTGACCCGTCATAACACCTCACCTGACTGAAAGCCGGAAGGCATTAACCCTATGGGTGTCCAATCAAATGCCTACACACACCCCGACATTATGGCCATTCAACTTACTTTGGACCGTTATGGTGTCACCCCTATGAGTCGTTGCCATGTAGGGATGGCGCCAGGCCCCCAGCCTCAAAGGGGCCCAAGCTCAGCTACTGGCGGCTCCGTTGTGATTGAAGGATCCAGGGTCACGCGGAGTAGAGCTACTGGGTCCCAGCATCTGGAAATAGCTTAGTGGAATGCGGAAGGAGTTTGAAATAAGAAAACCGACCTTCAGAACTTCCTAAGGCAGCACAGCATCGACATCTGCTGCGTTCAGGAAACCCATCTTACTTCAAACCATCGCTTCTTCATCAGAGGGTATGAGACTTATCGCCAGGACAGAGACGGACGAAGTAAGGGAGGAATTCTGACTTTTGTCAAGAACAGCATACCATCAGCTGAACTGTGCAGATCTGAGACAGGAAACACAGAATACCTTGGAGTTAAAATTATCCTCAGCTCCTCCAACACCATCACCATCCTGAACATTTACTCGCCTCCTTTAACCCTAACCCTAACCAATCGAACTTGATGGAATTGAAACCAATACCAACAAGTGGATAGCCCTCAGAGACTCCAACAGCAACCCTCCAAGCTGGGGTTATAGTGACGCCAACAACAAAGGAGAAGAAGTTGAGAGCTGGCTCCTTACCAATCAACTGGTTCTGATCAACCACCCAGACGATCCAGCAACTTTTTACTATAGAGCCTGGAGAACACTCAGTACACCAGACCTCGCTATGGCCACAGATGACCTCCACAGCATCAGCACCAGAGAAGTCTGCTCCCAACTCGGCGGCAGTGATCACAGACCAGTCATCATCCACCTCAACCAGGACATGGGAGACAATACCAATTCCAAGGTCCAACCCAGCTGGAACTACAAGAAGACTGACTGGACTCGCTTCCAATCACTAACAGAAGCAGAAAGCGACAAGATTAACTTTACTGAGGCCAGCATAGAAAAGAACCTCAAGAACTTCAACAAAGCAGTCCTTGAAGCAGCCAAATTCTCCATTCCAAGAGGCAGGAGAAAAAACTACAAGCCCTTTTGGAGCCAACATCTACAAAATCTTGGAAATCAAGTTTCGGAAGCCAGAGAACTTATGGAATCACACCCCGAAGATGCCAATGTCATTGACCACAACAAGAAGAGGGCAGAGTTAATCAAAGCCAGGAACGAAGAGATTCGAAAAAGCTGGCAGGAGAAAACATAATCGCTTAACCTCGAACAAGACTCACAAAGACTCTGGAGACTGACCAAAAGCCTCAACAAAGAACAGCCTGCCAAATCAAGAACTGTTCTCAACATCAATTGACAGCTCCTACATAGTAAGCCAGCAGCAAACTGCTTTGCTGACTACTACCATCAGCAGAGCACAGTAGAAATGCCGCAACAAAGAATCAAGGAAGTGCGAGAAGAAACTGCGAGAAGACTGGCAGCAAGCACGCCTGAGAACCTTATGACAGACGATCTCACCATGTCTGAACTTAACGCCGCCATCAGATGCCTGAAGAACAAAAAAGCTCCTGGACCAGACGGCATAAGCAATGAAATGCTAAAACATCTAGGACCTTCAGCCAAAGGACTGCTACTCAAAATCTACAACCAAAGCTGGAGCAAGGGCTCAGTACCAGAAATGTGGAAAGAGGCACACATAACACCAATCCTCAAGAAATGAAAGAGCAAATCGAGCCCAGAAAGCTACAGACCAATCAGCCTACTCAGCTGCGTTGGGACAATCCTAGAGAGGATGATCAACAGACGACTCATGCTACATCTCGAGTCGAACAACCTCCTCAGCTCCACCCAAACTGGCTACAGGAAACGTCACACAACCGAAGATCAACTTGCCTACCTCTCACAAGAAATTGAAAATGCCTATCAGCAGAAGATGAACACGCTTTCTGTCTTCTTTGATCTGACACAAGCCTTTGACAAGGTGTGGAGGAAAGGACTCCTGCTCAGGCTGTTAGAAAAAGGCACATCAGGACACCTGTACTCATGGATCAAGAACTTCCTACATAACAGAACAGCAAGGGTCAAAGTGGACAGCATTCTCAGTCACCGCACCACCATCAAAGAGAGAGTGCCACAGGGCGGCGTGATCTCTCCTACCCTATTCCTCATCTACATCGATGGAATCACAAATTGCATCCCTCTGCATGTCTCCAACTCCTTACATGCTGATGACTTTGCAGTCTGGAGCTCTGCAGAACACACCAGCACAGCAAAGTATAGACTGCAGCAAACAATCAATGCTCTTTCCACCTGGACAGAGAAATGGGGACTTGTCCTCAGCAAAATCAAGACCTGCTCAACTCTCTTCACCCTCTCCACAAAGAAAGAGCCAATAAATCTGAAGTTAGGAGAGGATCCCATTCCCCATGTTGACGCACCAACCTTCCTTGGAGTAAAACTCGACCCAAGACTGACGTGGAAGCCGCATATTGATGCAGCCAGAACCAGAGCAATCTGTAGACTGGCCCTGATGAAGAAACTTGCTGGAACCACTTGGGGAGCCAACTCAACCATCCTGAAGCAGGTTTACACAGGCTACGTCAGGCCAGTCTTGGAATACGCTTCAACATCCTGGTCCACATTAGCCAACAGCAACAAGACCAAGGTAGACAGGATTCAAAACTGGGGCCTCTGAATGATACTTGGAGCAATGAAGTCAACTCCAATCGATGACATGGAGAAACCAACAGACTTAGAGCCCCTTGAAAATCGATGCCAGACCAAGATCCTCATCCAAAGTGAAAAGTTGAGGCGTCTCACCTCCCATCCACTGGGACAACTCAAGGAACCAACAAAAAACAGGCTCAAGAGAAAAAGCCTCAACCATCTGAAGAAAGACCTTGAGAGAAAGCACAGAGACGACCCTATGCCACATGAACAACCGTGTGAACCATTCACATCAGATGACTGGCAACTGACAGAGTTAGATATGGAAATAAGACCATCCATACCAGGGACAGAAGGGAAAGACAGACAGCCGCCCTATGTCCAACGTGCACTAGCTCTGGAGTACTTGGAAAAAGAATACCCTATCGACACCTGGGTTCATGTTTACACAGACGGTTCTGCCACCAACGCAACAAAAACTGGAGGCAGCGGAGTCCTCATTCGACGACCAGGACAGCAGCAGGTCGCCCTCTCTAAACCAACTGGCAGAGTCTGCACCAACTTTCGGGCTGAAGTCAAGGCCATTTCCCTGGCTGCCGGCCATCTCGCTGCTTCTGATAACCAACAGACCCGCACAGTCATCTTGACTGACTCGCTGTCTGCTCTGCAAGCGCTCACAACACCAGACGTAGATGTGACCATCAGAGAGCTGCAGACCAACCTACATCACCTCTCCAACAGGCGGCAGACCATCATTCAGTGGATACCAGCCCACTGTGGCATCCCTGGCAACGAGCGGGCTGACAGTCTTGCAAAGGCTGGCAGTGCTCTCCAACAGCCGCAAGTGCTACTATCATACAACGAGGCAAAGACGCTTCTGAAACACCAGGCAAGAAGTGATTGGCAACGCAGAAATGATGGCTACAACCCCAAAACTGATGCCATCAAGCAACTGGACAGACGCAAGGCCACAGTCATCTACCGCCTGCATACTGGCCATTGCGGTCTACATGCCCACCTGAGAAGACTGCACCTAGCTGACTCTGCACTGTTTGATTGTGCACAGTCTGACCAGACCCCAACCCACATTCTCCAGGATTGCCCCCTATATACAGTCCAGAGGAACCAGACCTGGCCGGAGGGGACAGACCTACACACCAAGTTGTGGGGGGCAGCCACCGACCGGGAACTCACGACAACATTCATGGCATCTGCCGGACTGAAGATTTAGAATGGCCAACGTCGAACGCTGAGACAGAGAGAGAGATAACATCAGTCAATCCGATAACATCAGTCAATCTGATAACATCAGTATAACATCAGTCAATCCGATGATATCAGTCAATCCTATAACATCAGTCAATCCTATAACATCAGTCAATCCGATAACATCAGTCATCCGATAACATCAGTCAATCCAATAACATCAGTATAACATCAGTCAATCCGATGAAATCAGTCAATCCTATAACATCAGTCAATCCTATAACGTCAGTCAATCCGATAACATCAGTCATCCGATAACATCAGTCAATCCAATAACATCAGTCAATCCGATAATATCAGTCAATCGTAGGATACCATAATGTGGGTCCTTGTAATTTTATATGCAAAATACTTGGAAAAGAACATCACTGTGTGTGCTTTGCATTGCATTTTTGCCTTCTCTCTGTCTACTCTTTCTTGTTCCTCGGACCAAAGACGCTTCAAGTGAAGACGCTTATAGCTTACGCAAAGCGTCTTTGCTTGCACATTTAGCAGCGCACGTGAATGGAAGCTATTCTTCTGCTTCTTCCTTCTCCTTTATTCCTCTTATGTTCCCGTTTCTGTCTTTTTTTCACCATTCCGTCTTTTATTTTGCGTCTGTTCGTGCCATCGTTGATAAACGAGCGCCACCTGTCAGCGGCACGACACCATGACACCGCCACCAGGTGCAATAACTCTAAATCTCTTCAGCCCATGATCCGATGATCTCCCCTTTCCGGAAGCTCCGGTGGTGCGCACCAAACGCGTCTCACGGAAAGGAGAGCTGCGTCAGGGGCGGACAATAAAGCGGTGATTGGGGTGGGGGGTTCTGGGCTGCGGTCAGCGCTGGGCATAAAACCCCACGATCCATAACACCGAGACAGCACGGCAATACGACACGGCGAGTCATCCGTTGTAATTTCTACTGATTGCATAGGATCACAGCCCCTCTCTCTCTCTCTCTCTCTCTCTCTCTCTCTCTCTCTCTCTCTCTCTCTCTCTCTCTCTCTCTCTCTCTCTCTCTCTCTCTCTCTCTCTCTCTCTCTCTCTCTCTCTCTCTCTCTCTCTCTCTCTCTCTCTCTCTCTCTCTCTCTCTCTCTCTCTCTCTCTCTCTCTCTCTCTCTCTCTCTCTCTCTCTCTCTCTCTCTCTCTCTCTCTCTCTCTCTCTCTCTCTCTCTCTCTCTCTCTCTCTCTCTCTCTCTCTCTCTCTCTCTCTCTCTCTCTCTCTCTCTCTCTCTCTCTCTCTCTCTCTCTCTCTCTCTCTCTCTCTCTCTCTTCTCCGCTTGTGTGCCTAACCGCCCTTTGCTGTCCCATTTCCGGATCAAATGAGGAATGCTGGCAGGCCATTCGTCCGTTATGTCCCTTTAACTGGAAAGACAGTCAGTCTGCCCGCCTCTGTGACGGTCATGTTCCGTCTCCCAATACAACAGAGATAGTTGATGCAGAGGTAGTTAATACAGATCATCACTGAATAGAACAGAGGTAGTTAATACAGATCATCACTGGATAGAACAGAGGTAGTTAATACAGATCATCACTGGTAGTGTGTCATTGGATAGAACAGAGGTAGTTAATATAGATCATCACTGGATAGAACAGAGGTAGTTAATACAGATCATCACTGGTAGTGTGTCATTGGATAGAACAGAGGTAGTTAATACAGATCATCACTGGTAGTGTGTCATTGGATAGAACAGAGGTAGTTAATACAGATCATCACTGGATAGAACAGAGGTAGTTAATGCAGATCATCACTGGTAGTGTGTCATTGGATAGAACAGAGGTAGTCAATACAGATCATCACTGGATAGAACAGAGTTAGTTAATACAGATCATCACTGGTAGTGTGTCACTGGATAGAACAGAGGTAGTTAATACAGATCATCACTGGTAGTGTGTCATTGGATAGAACAGAGGTAGTTAATACAGATCATCACTGGATAGAACAGAGGTAGTTAATACAGATCATCACTGGCAGTGTGTCACTGGATAGAACAGAGGTAGTCAATACAGATCGTCACTAGATAGAACAGAGGTAGTTAATACAGATCATCACTGGATAGAACAGAGGTAGTTAATGCAGATCATCACTGGCAGTGTGTCACTGGATAGAACAGAGGTAGTCAATACAGATCGTCACTGGATAGAACAGAGGTAGTTAATACAGATCGTCACTGGATAGAACAGAGGTAGTTAATACAGATCACCATTGAATAGAACAGAGGTAGTTAATACAGATCATCATTGAATAGAACAGAGGTAGTTAATACAGATCATCACTGGTAGTGTGTCACTGGATAGAACAGAGGTAGTTAATACAGATCATCACTGGATAGAACAGAGGTAGTTAATACAGATCATCACTGGTAGTGTGTCACTGGATAGAACAGAGGTAGTTAATACAGATCGTCACTAGTAGTGTGTCATTAGATAGAACAGAGGTAGTTAATACAGATCGTCACTGGATAGAACATAGGTAGTTAATACAGATCATCACTGGTAGTGTGTCACTGGATAGAACAGAGGTAGTTAATACAGATCGTCACTAGTAGTGTGTCATTAGATAGAACAGAGGTAGTTAATACAGATCGTCACTGGATAGAACATAGGTAGTTAATACAGATCATCACTGGTAGTGTGTCACTGGATAGAACAGAGGTAGTTAATACAGATCGTCACTAGTAGTGTGTCATTAGATAGAACAGAGGTAGTTAATACAGATCGTCACTGGATAGAACATAGGTAGTTAATACAGATCATCACTGGTAGTGTGTCACTGGATAGAACAGAGGTAGTTAATACAGATCGTCACTAGTAGTGTGTCATTAGATAGAACAGAGGTAGTTAATACAGATCATCACTGGATAGAACAGAGGTAGTTAATACAGATCATCACTGGTAGTGTGTCAGTGGATATAACAGGGGTAGTTAATACAGATCGTCACTGGATAGAACAGAGGTAGTTAATACAGATCATCACTGGTAGTGTGTCACTGGATAGAACGGAGGTAGTTAATATATATCGTCACTGGATAGAACAGAGGTAGTTAATACAGATCATCACTGGTAGTGTGTCATTGGATAGAACAGAGGAAGTTCATACAGATAATCACTGGATAGAACAGAGGTAGTTAATACAGATCATCACTGGATAGAACAGAGGTAGTTAATACAGATCGTCACTGGATAGAACAGAGGTAGTTAATACAGATCGTCACTGGTAGTGTGTCAGTGGATAGAACATAGGTAGATAATACAGATCATCACTGGTAGTGTGTTATTGGATAGAACAGAGGAAGTTAATACAGATAATCACTGGATAGAACAGAGGTAGTTAATACAGATCATCACTGGATAGAACAGAGGTAGTTAATAGTAAATAATACAGATCGTCACTGAATAGAACAGAGGTAGTTAATACAGATCGTCACTGGATAGAACAGAGGTAGTTAATACAGATCATCACTGGTAATGTGTCATTGGATAGAACAGAGGAAGTTAATACAGATAATCACTGGATAGATCACGCATGATTCATAATTATACATATTCCCCTCTACATGCATCGTGTGTGGCCCGGGTGTTCCTGGCTGAACTGGGTATGCTTAACGGTCGTGCATGACTCAAACAGATATCTTTTTCTGCATGCATCATATGAGGCCCGAGCGTCGTGCTTGATTATTTTTCATCTCACTAAAATTTACTTAACCCCTCCCCCACCCATTTCGAGCCTGCAAAATACTCAACCAACTTCATCTTTTCATATATTTTATATCATCTTAAAACAACAAATGATTATCTAATATTTAATACCTATCTGAACTTATAAAATAAATACCCAACCAAATTACTCTCTTCATATCCTTCCTATGTCATTGTAAACAACAAACGCTATTCTATTACCTAATATATTTATCAAATCCTATCTCATCCCGTGCTGCGCATCTTCGTCTTGGAACCACTGCATATGTCGATAAACGATAACCCTAACCCTAACTTATAAAACACCCAACCAAATCACTCTCTTCATATCCTTCCAATGTCATTGTAAACAACAAACGCTATTCCATTATCTAATATATTTATCAAATACTAACTATCTCATCCCGTGCTGCGCATCTTCGTCTTTGAACCCCTGTATATGTCAATAATTGCCGATAAACGGCAGGTGGACATTAATGGAAGAGGAAGAAGAAGATTTGGTTTAAGATTAAGATTAAAATTATAGCCCCGTCGACAGCAAAGGCCATTTCAGGGCTGTCACCACGTTGCATAACACCAAGTTAAATCTCATCACGTATTAAAAAGGGATAAAAACATAAGGTAAAACAAGATCAAAGTGGTTTGGTTAAAATATTTTTTGTTAAAAATCATTTGTCAATCAGAAACTTAGCAAGTAAAAACCTGACACGTCTAGGGTTAAAAATATCACAGTTGTTTACATCAAGTGAAAAATATTTATCTCTTTCAAGTAATTAAAGATCGTGTCAGGCGGAACGTAGCGGAACAAAACCTTCATTGACTCCGCAGTGTAGTGTTTCTTTCTAATGTCGTATAAATCCCAGCAGTCCAAAAGGACATGGCGAATGGAAATGGGAGAATCGCATGCTACACAATAGGGTGGGTCCTCTCCTTTCAATAAAAAGGAATGCGTGTAGTATGTGTGTCCAGTATGTAGTCTACATAAAACAGTTTCTTCCTTCCGGCCGCCAGCAGCCGATGGAAGATACTCTCTAAGGTCTGGACGGATGTTGAACAGTTTGTTATCATGTTGCAGGTTCCACTTGATCGAGATTCGTTAAGGAAGATACTCTCTAAGGTCTGGACGGATGTTGAACAGTTTGTTATCATGTTGCAGGTTCCACTCCTCTTGATCGAGATTCGTTAAGGAAGATACTCTCCAAGGTCTGGACGGATGTTGAACAGTTTGTTATCATGTTGCAGGTTCCACTCCTCTTGATCGAGATTCGTTAAGGAAGATACTCTCTAAGGTCTGGACGGATGTTGAACAGTTTGTTATCATGCTGCAGGTTCCACTCCTCTTGATCGAGATTCGTTAAGGAAGATACTCTCTAAGGTCTGGACGGATGTTGAACAGTTTGTTATCTTGTTGCAGGTTCCACTCATCTTGATCGAGATTCGTTAAGGAAGATACTCTCCAAGGTCTGGACGGATGTTGAACAGTTTGTTATCTTGTTGCAGGTTCCATTCATCTTGATCAAGATTCGTTAAGGAAGATACTCTCTAAGGTCTGGACGGATGTTGAACAGCTTGTTATCATGTTGCAGGTTCCACTCCTCTTGATCGAGATTCGCTAAGGAAGATACTCTCCAAGGTCTGGACGGATGTTGAACAGCTTGTTATCATGTTGCAGGTTCCATTCATCTTGATCGAGATTCGCTAAGGAAGATGCTCTCCAAGGTCTGGACGGATGTTACACAGCTTGTTATCATGTTGCAGGTTCCATTCCTCTTGATCGAGATTCGTTAAGGAAGATGCTCTCCAAGGTCTGGACGGATGTTGAACAGCTTGTTATCATGTTGGTTGCAGGTTCCATTGATCTTGATCGAGATTCGCTAAGGAAGATACTCTCTAAGGTCTGGACGGATGTTGAACAGTTTGTTATCATGTTGCAGGTTCTACTCCTCTTCATCAAGATTGTTTAATATAATTAGAAACACTGCATCTTATATCAGAGGACGGAACGTACGCCCGCACAGGAGGATCTCTTATGGCATCCCTGGTCAGACGGTCCGCCTCCTCATTCCCTCGAATACCGACATGACACGACATGACACGACATGACGCCAAGATGACGTCATAACCTTTGGATTTTAGAAGCGTAAACAGTTCAAAGAATTTGATTAGTTCAGGATGCTTCAAGATCAACTTAAGAGCGATGACAAGAGCAGTCAGCTCGGCAGTATGCACATAACTTTCCGTTGGAATATGCTTTGAAGAACTTTGGCGCGATGGTGAAATAAAGGCAGCAGAAGCAACACCTTCGTCAGATTTGGAACCATTCGTGAAAATCGTTTGATGATTGGGATTCTTGGAAAGCATCTCCAAGAACATCTGTTTATAAGCTAATGAGCTGGTGGAATTGTTTCCGTAGAGTAGTGAGGTCAAATCTGATGTCTGGAGTACACAGAGTCCAGGGTGGTTGATCAGAAAATTTGGATTCATCACATATGACACCAGCGTCAATATCCGCTTCTTCCAGATGAGGAAGTATGCGATTGCCCAGAGGTGGAGTACTGGAAGGATTATCTTCATATTTCTTCTGAAAAGGTGGATTCATCACAGAATCGTAAGCCGGGTTTCCTGGTTCGGAGTACAGTTGTAAGTAATAGTTTAAAAAAAGCTTGAGTCTGCGATGAGTAAGAGACGGTTCGCCTGCTTCGGCATACAGACTATATACAGGTATGGTGTGGAAGGCACCGAGACAAAGACGGAGACCATTATGGTGAATTGGGTCCAAAGAAGAAGAAGAAGAAGAATGGTGAATTGGGTCCAAAGAAGAAGAAGAAGAAGAAAATAAAGAAGAACAAGAAGAAGAGAGGGGGAAAACAAGACCATATCAGTTATGTGTGAAGATGTCATTGACAGGACAGAAGCTAAACCTGTTTGTGAGCAGCGCAGTTTACAGCTTTAAGCGACCATATCAGTTATGTGTGAGATGTCATTGACAGGACAAAAGCTAAACCTGTTTGTTAGCAGCGCAGTTTACAGCTTTACACGACCATGTCAACAGCCGCTGTAACACCAACTAAAACGGTTTACATACAGAGACACAAGTGTAAAAAAGGACACTGTTCTGCATAGTTCAAGCTCCTAGCATAACATCATCAGTCGAAAATCCTCCGAAGTCGGAGTGTGGCTGCCTTGTGGCGGGGTAATGAAAACGGTCACACACATAATGTTCTCACCCCTAGCTGGTGCCTTTGTGCCATAGTGTTCAAGTGCTTCGGCTGTTGGGATGATCCCTGGAGTCTTTAAGCCAGTGTAGGACAACAACAAACAACAACATAGGCATGGAAAGGTAATTTAGATATTTGTTCTTCTCCCAGCTAACAACTCTGTATCAGGGGATGCGACCGTTTCCTATGCAGCGGACATATCCACCAATTAAAACATAGAATTAGAAGGTTATCAATCGTTAATACCCTTTAAGATTCCCTTCCCTTCTAACATTTGATATACCTTCCATCATATCCACCAATGAATACACAGAAGGTTATAAGCCGTTAATACCCTTTAATATAAACCGTTAATACCCTCTACGATTCCCTTCCCTTCTACCATTTGATATACCTTCTATCATATCTACGAATTAAAACACAAATAGTAATAAACCGTTAATACCCTTTACGGTTGCCTTCCCTTCTACCATTTGATATGCATCCCATCATATCCACAATTAAAACATATAAGATTATCAATTGTTAATACCCTTTAAGATTCCCTTCCCTTCTACCAGTTGCTATACCTTCCATCATATCCACCAATGAATACACAGAAGGTTATAAGCCGTTAATACCCTTTAATATAAACCGTTAATACCCTCTACGATTCCCTTCCCTTCTACCATTTGATATACCTTCTATCATATCTACGAATTAAAACACAAATAGTAATAAACCGTTAATACCCTTTACGGTTGCCTTCCCTTCTACCATTTGATATGCATCCCATCATATCCACAATTAAAACATATAAGGTTATCAATTGTTAATACCCTTTAAGATTCCCTTCCCTTCTACCAGTTGCTATACCTTCCATCATATCCACCAATGAATACACAGAAGGTTATCAACCGTTAATACCCTTACAATCATCTTTCCTTCTACCAGCCAGTTGATATACATCCCATCGTATCCACCAATTAATACACATAAGGTTATCAACCATTGATACCCTTTATGATTCCCTTCCCTTCTACCATTTGATATACCTTTGATCCATCATATCCACGAATTAAAACATATAATGTTATCAACCTTTAATATCCTTACAATCATCTTCCCTTCTACCATTTGATATACTTTCCATCATATCCACAATAAAAACATATAAGGTTGTCAACCGTTAATACCCTTACAATCATCTTCCCTTCTACCATTTGATATACCTTCCATCATATCCACAATTAAAACATATAAGGTTATCAACCGTTAATACCCTTTAATATAAACCGTTAATACCCTTTGCAATTCCCTTCCCTTCTACCATTTGATATACCTTCCATCATATCCACCAATTAAAATATAGAAGGTTATCAACCGTTAATACCCTTTAATATAAACCGTTAATACCCTTTGCAATTCCCTTCCCTTCTACCATTTGATATACCTTCCATCATATCCACCAATTAAAATATAGAAGGTTATCAACCGTTAATACCCTTTAATATAAACCGTTAATACCCTTTATGATTCCCTTCCCTTCTACCATTTGATATACCTCCCATCATATCCACGAATTAAAATATGGAAGATTGTCAACCGTTAATACCCTTTAATATAAACCGTTAATACCCTTTACAATTCCCTTCCCTTCTACCATTTGATATACCTTCCATCATATCCAGCAATTAAAATATAGAAGGTTATCAACCGTTAATACCCTTTAATATAAACCGTTAATACCCTTTGCAATTCCCTTCCCTTCTACCAGTTGATATACATCCCATCATATCCACAATTAAAACACAGAAGGTTATCAACCGTTAATACCCTTTAATATAAACCGTTAATACCCTTTATAATTCCCTTCCCTTCTACCATTTGACATACCTTCCATCATATCCACAATTAAAATATAGAAGGTTATCAACCGTTAATACCCTTTAATATAAACCGTTTATACCCTTTGCAATTCCCTTCCCTTCTACCATTTGATATACCTTCCATCATATCCACCAATTAAAATATAGAAGGTTATTAGCCGTTAATACCCTTTAATATAAACCGTTTATACCCTTTACAATTCCCTTCCCTTCTACCAGTTGATATACATCCCATCATATCCACAATAAAAACACAGAAGGCTATCAACAGTTAATACCCTTACAATCATCTTCCCTTCTACCAGTTGATATACATCCCATCATATCCACAATAAAAACACAGAAGGTTATCAACAGTTAATACCCTTACAATCATCTTCCCTTCTACCAGTTGATATACATCCCATCATATCCACAATTAAAACACAGAAGGTTATCAACAGTTAATACCCTTACAATCATCTTCCCTTCTACCAGTTGATATACATCCCATCATATCCACAATAAAAACACAGAAGGTTATCAACAGTTAATACTCTTACAATCATCTTCCCTTCTACCAGTTGATATACTTTCCATCATATCCACAATAAAAACACAGAAGGTTATCAACAGTTAATACCCTTACAATCATCTTCCCTTCTACCAGTTGATATACATCCCATCATATCCACAATAAAAACACAGAAGGCTATCAACCGTTAATACCCTTTATGATTCCCTTCCCTTCTACCATTTGATATACCTTCCATCATATCCACGAATTAAAACATATACGGTTATCAACCGTTAATACCCTTTATGATTCCCTTCCCTTCTACCATTTGATATACCTCCCATCATATCCACGAATTAAAATATGGAAGATTGTCAACCGTTAATACCCTTTAATATAAACCGTTAATACCCTTTACAATTCCCTTCCCTTCTACCATTTGATATACCTTCCATCATATCCAGCAATTAAAATATAGAAGGTTATCAACCGTTAATACCCTTTAATATAAACCGTTAATACCCTTTACAATTCCCTTCCCTTCTACCAGTTGATATACATCCCATCATATCCACAATTAAAACACAGAAGGTTATCAACCGTTAATACCCTTTAATATAAACCGTTAATACCCTTTATAATTCCCTTCCCTTCTACCATTTGACATACCTTCCATCATATCCACAATTAAAATATAGAAGGTTATCAACCGTTAATACCCTTTAATATAAACCGTTTATACCCTTTGCAATTCCCTTCCCTTCTACCATTTGATATACCTTCCATCATATCCACCAATTAAAATATAGAAGGTTATTAGCCGTTAATACCCTTTAATATAAACCGTTTATACCCTTTACAATTCCCTTCCCTTCTACCAGTTGATATACATCCCATCATATCCACAATAAAAACACAGAAGGCTATCAACAGTTAATACCCTTACAATCATCTTCCCTTCTACCAGTTGATATACATCCCATCATATCCACAATAAAAACACAGAAGGTTATCAACAGTTAATACCCTTACAATCATCTTCCCTTCTACCAGTTGATATACATCCCATCATATCCACAATTAAAACACAGAAGGTTATCAACAGTTAATACCCTTACAATCATCTTCCCTTCTACCAGTTGATATACATCCCATCATATCCACAATAAAAACACAGAAGGTTATCAACAGTTAATACCCTTACAATCATCTTCCCTTCTACCAGTTGATATACTTTCCATCATATCCACAATAAAAACACAGAAGGTTATCAACAGTTAATACCCTTACAATCATCTTCCCTTCTACCAGTTGATATACATCCCATCATATCCACAATAAAAACACAGAAGGCTATCAACCGTTAATACCCTTTATGATTCCCTTCCCTTCTACCATTTGATATACCTTCCATCATATCCACGAATTAAAACATATACGGTTATCAACCGTTAATACCCTTTATGATTCCCTTCCCTTCTACCATTTGATATACCTCCCATCATATCCACGAATTAAAATATGGAAGATTGTCAACCGTTAATACCCTTTAATATAAACCGTTAATACCCTTTACAATTCCCTTCCCTTCTACCATTTGATATACCTTCCATCATATCCAGCAATTAAAATATAGAAGGTTATCAACCGTTAATACCCTTTAATATAAACCGTTAATACCCTTTACAATTCCCTTCCCTTCTACCAGTTGATATACATCCCATCATATCCACAATTAAAACACAGAAGGTTATCAACCGTTAATACCCTTTAATATAAACCGTTAATACCCTTTATAATTCCCTTCCCTTCTACCATTTGACATACCTTCCATCATATCCACAATTAAAATATAGAAGGTTATCAACCGTTAATACCCTTTAATATAAACCGTTTATACCCTTTGCAATTCCCTTCCCTTCTACCATTTGATATACCTTCCATCATATCCACCAATTAAAATATAGAAGGTTATTAGCCGTTAATACCCTTTAATATAAACCGTTTATACCCTTTACAATTCCCTTCCCTTCTACCAGTTGATATACATCCCATCATATCCACAATAAAAACACAGAAGGCTATCAACAGTTAATACCCTTACAATCATACCAGTTGATATACATCCCATCATATCCACAATAAAACACAGAAGGTTATCAACAGTTAATACCCTTACAATACCAGTTGATATACATCCCATCATATCCACAATAAAAACACAGAAGGTTATCAACAGTTAATACCCTTACAATCATCTTCCCTTCTACCAGTTGATATACATCCCATCATATCCACAATAAAACACAGAAGGTTATCAACAGTTAATACCCTTACAATCATCTTCCCTTCTACCAGTTGATATACATCCCATCATATCCACAATAAAAACACAGAAGGTTATCAACAGTTAATACCCTTACAATCATCTTCCCTTCTACCAGTTGATATACATCCCATCATATCCACAATAAAAACACAGAAGGTTATCAACAGTTAATACCCTTACAATCATCTTCCCTTCTACCAGTTGATATACATCCCATCATATCCACAATAAAAACACAGAAGGTTATCAACAGTTAATACCCTTACAATCATCTTCCCTTCTACCAGTTGATATACATCCCATCATATCCACAATAAAAACACAGAAGGCTATCAACCGTTAATACCCTTTATGATTCCCTTCCCTTCTACCATTTGATATACCTTCCATCATATCCACGAATTAAAACATATACGGTTATCAACCGTTAATACCCTTTATGATTCCCTTCCCTTCTACCATTTGATATACCTCCCATCATATCCACGAATTAAAATATGGAAGATTGTCAACCGTTAATACCCTTTAATATAAACCGTTAATACCCTTTACAATTCCCTTCCCTTCTACCATTTGATATACCTTCCATCATATCCAGCAATTAAAATATAGAAGGTTATCAACCGTTAATACCCTTTAATATAAACCGTTAATACCCTTTACAATTCCCTTCCCTTCTACCAGTTGATATACATCCCATCATATCCACAATTAAAACACAGAAGGTTATCAACCGTTAATACCCTTTAATATAAACCGTTAATACCCTTTATAATTCCCTTCCCTTCTACCATTTGACATACCTTCCATCATATCCACAATTAAAATATAGAAGGTTATCAACCGTTAATACCCTTTAATATAAACCGTTTATACCCTTTACAATTCCCTTCCCTTCTACCATTTGATATACCTTCCATCATATCCACCAATTAAAATATGGAAGGTTATTAGCCGTTAATACCCTTTAATATAAACCGTTTATACCCTTTACAATTCCCTTCCCTTCTACCAGTTGATATACATCCCATCATATCCACAATTAAAACACAGAAGGCTATCAACAGTTAATACCCTTACAATCATCTTCCCTTCTACCAGTTGATATACATCCCATCATATCCACAATAAAACACAGAAGGTTATCAACAGTTAATACCCTTACAATCATCTTCCCTTCTACCAGTTGATATACATCCCATCATATCCACAATAAAAACACAGAAGGTTATCAACAGTTAATACCCTTACAATCATCTTCCCTTCTACCAGTTGATATACATCCCATCATATCCACAATTAAAACACAGAAGGTTATCAACAGTTAATACCCATACAATCATCTTCCCTTCTACCAGTTGATATACATCCCATCATATCCACAATAAAAACACAGAAGGTTATCAACAGTTAATACCCTTACAATCATCTTCCCTTCTACCAGTTGATATACTTTCCATCATATCCACAATAAAAACACAGAAGGTTATCAACAGTTAATACCCTTACAATCATCTTCCCTTCTACCAGTTGATATACATCCCTTCATATCCACAATAAAAACACAGAAGGTTATCAACAGTTAATACCCTTACAATCATCTTCCCTTCTACCAGTTGATATACTTTCCATCATATCCACCAATTAAAACACATAAGGTTATCAACAGTTAAAACACAGAAGGTTATCAACAGTTAATACCCTTACAATCATCTTCCCTTCTACCAGTTCATATACATCCCATCATTGTCATTTTCATAGACTCCCAATCGACATCCACCTTTTCGTCTTCAACAGTCACGTCTGGTTGCGGCCTGTTGTTGCACACTTTCCATCAATACAGCGCACGTGCGGTCACGTGTTCTCTTTGGGTGTTTTCCTTACTCGTCCATACCCCCTCCCCCCCTGTCTCCACTTAACACCCTAGTATCATTTCCCCACCTCTCTCTCTCTCTCTCTCTCTCTCTCTCTCTCTCTCTCTCTCTCTCTCTCTCTCTCTCTCTCTCTCTCTCTCTAACACTAACCCTTCCGCCTTTCCCTGCCCCCTCCCCTGACCCCACTCTCACCCTCTTCCATATTTATGGCTCACTTCTTGTTTTTCATTTGCTTCATTTAGAAAGGACAGCTTTTGGGTTAGATACACTTCATTCAATAGGATATCATTATATTAACTGCATTGACAGACCTCACTCAGAGAGAGAGAGAGAGAGAGAGAGAGAGAGAGAGAGAGAGAGAGAGAGAGAGAGAGAGAGAGAGAGAGAGAGAGAGAGAGAGAGAGAGAGAGAGGGGGGGGGGGGGAAATGGAAGGGACGAGGGTGAGGAGTGGCGTGGAAATAACACACCAAAAATAATATGTTTCGGCTGAGGTGTTTTGAATGGTGCGGTGGAAAAGAGCAATTGGGGCGTATTGTGCAGAGCTTGCCACCGAGAGGGAAATGGAGGGAGGGGGGGGGGAGGTGAAGTGTGTGCGTGGGGGGGGGGGGGGGGGGGGGGGGCTCCAAGCACAATAGAACACGCCTGACTTTCATGAAGAAAAAAGGAAGAAAGGAAACAGTTTGTTAGTTTGTTCAATGCCTTTGGAGGTATCTGTCTGTCTGACTGTCTGTCTGTCTGTCTGTCTGTCTGTCTGTCATGGAAAAGAAAGGAAACAGTTGTTTGTTAGTTTGTTCAATGCCTTTGGAGGTCTGAATATCTGTCTGTCTGTCTGTCTGTCTATCTGTCTGTCTGTCTATCTATCATGGAAAAGAAAGGAAACAGTTGTTTGTTAGTTTGTTCAATGCGTTTAGAGGTCTGAATATCTGTCTATCATTCTGTCTGTCTGTCTGTCATGGAAAAGAAAGAAAACAGTTGTGTGTTTCTTCAACGCATTTAGAGGTCTCTCTGCCTGTCTGTTTGTTTGGGACGTCTGTCTCTCTCTCTCTCTGTCTGTCTGTCCGTCTGTCTCTGTCTGTCTGTCTGTCTGTCTGTCATGGAAAAGAAAGGGTACAGTTGTTTGTTTGTTCAACGCATTTAGAGGTCTCTATGCCTGTCTGTTTGCTTGGGATGTCTGTCTCTCTGCCTGCCTGTCTGTCTGTCTGTCTGTCTGTCTGGTTTTCATGGAAAAACGGAAGAAACAGTCGTTTGTTGGTTTGTTACTGTGTTCGATACATTTCGTGGCCTGGATATCTGGCTGGATGGATGGATGGATGGTTGCCTGTCTGTCTAGTTGGTTGGCTGTCTGCCTGGCAGACTGGTTGGCTGGCTGGTTGACTGGTTGGCTGATTGGATGGCTGTCTGGTTGGATGGATGGATGGATGGATGGATGGATGGCTGGCTGGCTGGTTGGTTGGCTGGCTGACTGACTGGTTGGCAGACTGGCTGGCTGGCTGGTTGATTGGCTGGCTGGCTGACTGGTTGGTTGGCTGGCTGGCTGGCTGACTGACTGGTTGGCTGGCTGGCTGGCAGGCTGGTTGGCTGTCTGGTTGGCTGGCTGACTGGCTATCTGGCTGGCTGGCTGTCTTTCACGGGGGGGAAAAGGAAGAGATCAGTGTGTTAATCTGTTCGATGCGTTTGTCAGGTCCGTCTGTCTGTCTGTCCGTCTGTCTGTCTGCCTGTCTGTCTGTCTGTCCATCTTTTCAGCCATCTTTCATCAATGGTTTGTTAGTTTGTTCAATAATGGTCACAATACACGTTGCTATTTTCCGCTCTTTCCCCATGACGGCACAGTGATACTTTAGTAACAACATGACATGCACATCACTGTTTTGACATGGGGAAAGAGCAAAACATAGCAACGTGCATTGTGACCAGTAATAATATGATTTGCACATCACTGTGTTGACATGGGGCTACAGCAACAAATAACAACGTGCGTTGTGACCAGTAATAATATGACTTGCACATCACTGTGTTGACATGGGGAAGGAGCAAGACATAGCAACGTGCATTGTGACCAGCAATAATATGACTTGCACATCACTGTGTTGACATGGGGAAGGAGCAAAACATAGCAACGTGCATTGTGACCAGTAATAATATGACTTGCACATCACTGTGTTGACATGGGGAAGGAGCAAAAAATAGCAACGTGCATTGTGACCAGCAATAATATGACTTGCACATCACTGTGTTGACATGGGGAAGGAGCAAAACATAGCAACGTGCATTGTGACCAGTAATAATAATTAATATGACTTGCACATCACTGTGTTGACATGGGGAAGGAGCAAAACATAGCAACGTGTATATGACCAGTAATAATATGACTTGCACATCACTGTGTTGACATGGGTAAAGAGCAAAACATAGCAACGTGTATTGTGACCAGTAATAATATGACTTGCACATCACTGTGTTGACATGGGGAAGGAGCAAAACATAGCAACGTGCATTGTGACCAGTAATAATAATTAATATGACTTGCACATCACTGTGTTGACATGGGGAAGGAGCAAAACATAGCAACGTGTATTATGACCAGTAATAATATGACTTGCACATCACTGTGTTGACATGGGGAAGGAGCAAAACATAGCAACGTGCATTGTGACCAGTAATAATATGACTTGCACATCACTGTGTTGACATGGGGAAGGAGCAAAAAATAGCAACGTGCATTGTGACCAGCAATAATATGACTTGCACATCACTGTGTTGACATGGGGAAGGAGCAAAACATAGCAACGTGCATTGTGACCAGTAATAATAATTAATATGACTTGCACATCACTGTGTTGACATGGGGAAGGAGCAAAACATAGCAACGTGTATTATGACCAGTAATAATATGACTTGCACATCACTGTGTTGACATGGGTAAAGAGCAAAACATAGCAACGTGCAATGTGACCAGCAATAATATGACTTGCACATCACTGCGTTGACATGGGGAAGGAGCAAAACATAGCAACGTGTATTATGACCAGTAATAATATGACTTGCACATCACTGTGTTGACATGGGTAAAGAGCAAAACATAGCAACGTGCAATGTGACCAGCAATAATATGACTTGCACATCACTGTGTTGACATGGGGAAGGAGCAAAGCATAGCAACGTGCATTGTGACCAGTAATAATATGACTTGCACATCACTGTGTTGACATGGGGAAGGGGCAAAACATAGCAACGTGTGTTGTGACCAGTAATAATATGACTTGCCCATCACTGTGTTGACATGGGGAAGGGGCAAAACATAGCAACGTGTGTTGTGACCAGTAATAATATGACTTGCACATCACTGTGTTGACATGGGGAAGGAGCAAAACATAGCAACGTGTGTTGTGACCAGCAATAATATGACTTGCACATCACTGTGTTGACATGGGGAAGGAGCAAAACATAGCAACGTGTGTTGTGACCAGTAATAATATGACTTGCACATCACTGTTTTGACATGGGGAAGGGGCAAAACATAGCAACGTGTGTTGTGACCAGTAATAATATGACTTGCACATCACTGTGTTGACATGGGGAAAGAGCAAAACATAGCAACGTGTATTGTGACCAGTAATAATAATAATAATAATAATAATGAATATTTAGGGCGCTTAATCTTAACAAAAGCCCTAAGCGCTTACAATCATGATAAAAACAATACTAACAAAATGAAAAGCTGGACAACACACAAAACACTCACACGAACTTAAGGTCAAACACACACACACACACACACACACACACACACACACACACACACACACACACACACACACACACACACACACACCAACAAAACACACACACACACGCACGCACACACACACACACACATGACTCAACGGATAACCTTTGCAGGAGGAGGATAAGAAAGATTATGTTTTGAAGAGAGTTGTTTTGAGGGAGGACTTGAAAGAAGAGAGGCTGTTTGAGGTTCGGAGTGCAGAAGGGAGGCCGTTCCAGGAGGAGGGAGCTTGGAAAGAAAAAGAACGTTCGCCAAGAGTTCTGGCACGGAAACGGGGGATCTGCAGAACGTGAGTGTCAGAGGAGGAGCGAAGCAGTCTAGTGGGAGTATAAATCGATAGAAGATCAGAGAGATATGATGGGGCCAAACCATTCAGCGACTTGTAACATAATAGAGAGAGTTTATACTCTATGCGCTTTTCAACAGGGAGCCAGTGGAGAGATTGAAGCAAAGGAGAAACATGAGAGGTCCTCGGGCATTTCAGGACGAGGCGAGCAGCATTATTTTGGACTTTCTGCAATTTAATCAGGAGATTTTGTGGGCAGCCAGCAAGGAGAGAATTACAGTAATCAAGTCTTGAAAGAACAAAGGCAGAAATAATATGACTTGCACATCACTGTGTTGACATGGGTAAAGAGCAAAACATATCAACGTGTATTATGACCAGTAATAATATGACTTGCACATCACTGTGTTGACATGGGGAAGGAGCAAAACATAGCAACGTGCATTGTGACCAGCAATAATATGACTTGCACATCACTGTGTTGACATGGGGAAGGAGCAAAACATAGCAACGTGCATTGTGACCAGCAATAATATGACTTGCTCATCACTGTGTTGACATGGGGAAGGAGCAAAATATAGCAACGTGCATTGTGACCAGCAATAATATGACTTGCTCATCACTGTGTTGACATGGGGAAGGAGCAAAACATAGCAACGTGCATTATGACCAGTAATAATGAAATGCACATAACTGTGTTGACATGGGGCTACAGCAACAAATAACTACGTGCGTTGTGACCAGTAATAATATGACTTGCACATCACTGTGTTGACATGGGGAAGGAGCAAAACATAGCAACGTGTGTTGTGACCAGCAATAATATGACTTGCACATGACTGTGTTGACATGGGGAAGGAGCAAAACATAGCAACGTGCAATGTGACCAGCAATAATATGACTTGCCCATCACTGTGTTGACATGGGGAAGGAGCAAAACATAGCAACGTGCGTTGTGACCAGTAATAATATGACTTGCCCATCACTGTGTTGACATGGGGAAGGAGCAAAACATAGCAACGTGTGTTGTGACCAGCAATAATATGACTTGCACATCACTGTGTTGACATGGGGAAGGAGCAAAGCATAGCAACGTGCATTGTGACCAGCAATAATATGACTTGCACATCACTGTGTTGACATGGGGAAGGAGCAAAACATAGCAACGTGCATTGTGACCAGTAATAATATGACTTGCACATCACTGTGTTGACATGGGGCTACAGCAACAAATAACAACGTGCGTTGTGACCAGTAATAATATGACTTGCACATCACCGTGTTGACATGGGGAAGGAGCAAAACATAGCAACGTGTGTTGTGACCAGCAATAATATGACTTGCACATCACTGTGTTGACATGGGGAAGAGAGCAAAACATAGCAACGTGCGTTGTGACCAGTAATAATATGACTTGCACATCACTGTGTTGACATGGGGAAGGAGCAAAACATAGCAACGTGTATTATGACCAGCAATAATATGACTTGCACATCACTGTGTTGACATGGGGAAGGAGCAAAAAACATAGCAACGTGCATTGTGACCAGTAATAATATGACTTGCCCATCACTGTGTTGACATGGGGAAGGAGCAAAACATAGCAACGTGTGATGTGACCATAAGATTGTAAGGCCTGTCTGTCATTCCGTCTGTCTGTTTGTCTGTTTGTCATTGTGCCTGTGAGTTAGTGTGTCCGTGTGTGTGTTTTTCTTGAGGCTGTTTGTCAGCGGTAAGGTCGTGTGATGTGACGACAGTTCAGGTGCTGATTGTATCTGGTCCTCACATCAAATAACCCTCAACCTGTGCAGCATGGCGACAGGTGGCGCGATGCTCTTCACTCTGTGTCTCCTTCTGTCTCCTTCTGTCTCCCTCTGTCTTCTGTCTCCTTCTGTCTCTCTGTCTCTGTCTCTGTCTCTGTCTCTGTCTCTGTCTCTCTCTCTTTCTCTCTCTCTCTCTCTCTCTCTCTCTCTCTCTCTCTCTCTCTCTCTCTCTCTCTCTCTCTCTCTCTCTTATGATACTCTGTGTGTGGAGGGGTGGGGGAGGTGGTGTGTGTGTGTGTGTGTGTGTGTGTGTGTGTGTGTGTGTGTGTGTGTGTGTGTGTGTATGTGTGTGTGTGTGTTTGTGTGTGTGTTTGTGTGTGTGTGTGCCTAAAAGAAGGATGGGGCAGACGGGAAGACTTTTAAAGTGTTAAATTTTCAATGAGAAAATGTTTCTTTAGCCCACTTCTCTAGGATGCGAGAGATGAGCAACTTTTCCGGCCCCTTTTCTTCTAATAAATTTATATTTTTGCCCGGGTTCTGGCTCGTATGATTGAAGGAAATCCAGGTGGTAGATTTGCTCTAAATGACAGACAGAGAGATGTAGGTTTGTACATGAAAATGACAAAACTTCCACTCTCATCAGTCTGACCAAAGGGTTCAGAATTATTGTACTTTATTTACTCACAAATCTGCATAACAGATTATGCAGCAATAAGAAAGCAGCTCAATGGCGCCAAAACAAAATATGTATGAAAAAATGAAATCCGAAAGGATTATACAAGACTTTTGTCTGTCTGAAAAGTTTAGCCCCAAGCCGGAAGGGTCACTAACATTATCAAGTGTCCTGGGGAGTTCGAATGATTTGCACTGTCCCGAGGACTTATCTGGCGTAAGGTTCCTCTGTCGAGATCGGTGAGTGCTGGGGTGACTTGGCTGGCTCTTCAGGTGAGAGGTCGCCCAGTAGTCCTGGATGGGGCGACGTGGATGGCTGTTCAGGTGAGAGGTCGCCCAGTAGTCCTGGATGGGGTGACTTGGCTGGCTCTTCAGGTGAGAGGTCGCCCAGTAGTCCTGGATGGGGCGACGTGGCTGGCTCTTCAGGTGAGAGGTCGCCCAGTAGTCCTGGATGGGGTGACTAGGCTGGCTCTTCGGGTGAGAGGTCGCCCAGTAGTCCTGGATGGGGTGACTTGGCTGGCTCTTCAGGTGAGAGGTCGCCCAGTAGTCCTGGATGGGGTGACTAGGCTGGCTGTTCAGGTGAGAGGTCGCCCAGTAGTCCTGGATGGGGTGACTAGGCTGGCTGTTCAGGTGAGAGGTCGCCCAGTAGTCCTGGATGGGGTGACTAGGCTGGCTCTTGAGGTGAGAGGTCGCCCTGGTGTCCTGGATGGGGTGACTAGGCTGGCTCTTCAGGTGAGAGGTCGCCCTGTAGTCCTGGATGGGGTGACTAGGCTGGGTCTTCAGGTGAGAGGTCGCCCAGTAGTCCTGGATGGGGTGACTAGGCTGGCTGTTCAGGTGAGAGGTCGCCCAGTAGTCCTGGGTGGGGTGACTAGGCTGGCTGTTCAG
>CM065685.1:65761682-65783352 GCA_017654935.2 Phymorhynchus buccinoides
TAAGAACAGACATAAGACAAGGGGAGGATAATAATAACAAGACTGACAGGGGAGGACACTTATAACAGACATTACAGGGGAGAGACATGAATAACAGACTAAATCATTTGAAGATAATAATAAAAAGACATAAGACAGGGGAGGAGAATAATAACAAGATATAAGACAGGGGAGGATAATAATAACAGACATAATACAGGGGAGGAGAATAATAACAGACATAAGACAGGGGAAGAGACATAAGACAGGGGAGGAAATAATAACAAGACATAAGACAGGGGATGATAATAATAACAAGACATAAGACAGGGGGGGATAACTTTGACAAGACATAATACAGGGGATGATACTGACATCACAGACATAAGACAGGGGATGAGAATAATAACAAGACATATTAAGGACAGGGGATGATAGAGATAACAAAGCAACAGACATAAGGACAGCGGGAGGAGAGGACTAATGAACAAGACATAAGACAGGGGAGGATAATAATAACAACAGACATAAGACAGGGGAGGAAAATAATAACAAGACATAATACAGGGGAGGAGAATAATAACAAGACATAAGACAGGGGATGAGAATAATAACAAGACATAAGACAGGGGAAGAGAATAATAAAAAGACATAAGACAGGGGAGGAGAATAATAACAGACATAATACAGGGGAGGAGAATAATAACAGACATAAGACAGGGGAAGAGAATAATAACAGACATAAGACAGGGGAGGAAATAATAACAAGACATAAGACAGGGGAGGATAATAATAATAACAGACATAAGACAGGGGAGGAGAATAAAAAACAGACATAAGACAGGGGAGGATAATAATAAAAAGACATAAGACAGGGGAGGATAATAATAAAAAGACATAAGACAGGGGAGGATAATAATAAAAAGACATAAGACAGGGGAGGATAATAATAATAACAGACATAAGACAGGGGAGGATAATAATAACAAGACATAAGACAGGGGAAGAGAATAATAAGAACAGACATAAGACAGGGGAGGAAATAATAACAAGACATAAGACAGGGGATGATAATAAGAACAAGACATAAGACAGGGGAGGAGAATAATAACAAGACATAAGACTGGGGAGGAGAATAATAACAAGACATAAGACAGGGGAGGAGAATAATAACAAGACATAAGACTGGGGAGGAGAATAATAACAAGACATAAAACAAGGGAGGAGAATAATATCAAGACATAAGACTGGGGAGGAGAATAATAACAAGACATAAGACAGGGGAAGAGAATAATGAGAACAGACATAAGACTGGGGAGGATAATAATAAGAACAGACATAAGACAGGGAAAGATAATAATAACAATACATAAGACAGGGGAGGATAATAATAATAACAGACATAAGACAGGGGAAGAGCATAATAACAAGACATAAGACAGGGGAGGATAATAATAACAAGACATAATACAGGGGAGGAGAATAATAACAAGACATAAGACAGGGGAAGAGAATAATAACAGACATAATACAGGGGAAGAGAATAATAACAAGACATAAGACAGGGGAAGAGAATAATAACAGACATAATAAGACAGGGGAAGAGAATAATAACAGACATAAGACAGGGGAAGAGAATAATAACAGACATAATACAGGGGAGGAGAATAATAACAAGACATAAGACAGGGGAAGAGAATAATAATAAGACATAAGACAGGGGAGGATTTTTTAACAAGACATAAGACAGGGGGGGAGAATAATAAAGAACAGACATAAGGGGACAGGGGGGGAGGATAATAAGAACAGACATAAGACAGGGGAAGAAAATAATAACAAGACATAAGACAGGGGAAGATAATAATAACAAGACATAAGACAGGGGAAGAAAATAATAAGAACAGACATAAGACAGGGGAAGATAATAATAACAAGACATAAGACAGGGGAAGAAAATAATAACAAGACATAAGACAGGGGAAGATAATAATAACAGACATAAGACAGGGGAAGAAAATAATAACAAGACATAAGACAGGGGAAGATAATAATAACAGACATAAGACAGGGGAAGAAAATAATAACAAGACATAAGACAGGGGAAGATAATAATAACAGACATAAGACAGGGGAAGAAAATAATAACAAGACATAAGACAGGGGAGGAGAATAATAACAAGATATAAGACAGGGGAGGATAATAATAACAAGACATAAGACAGGGGAAGAGAATAATAAGAACAGACAAAAGACAGGGGAAGAGAATAATAACAACAGACATAAGACAGGGGAAGAGAATAAAAAGAACAAGACATAAGACAGGGGAGGAGAATAATAACAGAACAGACATAAGACAGGGGAAGATAATAATAACAAGACATAAGACAGGGGAAGAGAATAATAACAGACATAAGACAGGGGAAGAGAATAAAAAGAACAGACATAAGACAGGGGAGGAGAATAATAACAGACATAAGACAGGGGAGGAGAATAATAAGAACAGACATAAGACAGGGGAGGAAAATAAAAACAAGACATAAGACAGGGGAAGAGAATAATAACAAGACATAAGACAGGGGAAGAAAATAATAACAAGACATAAGACAGGGGAGGAGAATAAAAACACAGACATAAGACAGGGGTTTTTTTTTTTTTCAAGACATAAGTCAGGGGAGGAGAATAATAAGAACAGACATAAGACAGGGGAGGAGAATAATAAGAACAGATATAAGACAGGGGAGGAGAATAATAATAACAAGACATAAGACAGGGGAAGATAATAATAACAAGACATAAGACAGGGGAAGAAAATAATAACACAGACATAAGACAGGGGAGGATAATAATAAGAAAGACATAAGACAGGGGAGGATAATAATAAAAAGACATAAGACAGGGGAGGAGAATAATAATAACAGACATAAGACAGGGGAGGAGAATAATAACAAAGACATAAGACAGGGGAGGAGAATAATAACAAGACATAAGACAGGGGAGGAGAATAATAACAAGACATAAGACAGGGGAGGAGAATAATAACAAGACATAAGACAGGGGAGGATAATAATAAAAAGACATAAGACAGGGGAGGATAATAATAAAAAGACATAAGACAGGGGAGGAAATAATAACAAGACATAAGACAGGGGAAGAGAATAATAACAAGACATAAGACAGGGGAGGATAATAATAAGAACAGACATAAGACAGGGGATGAGAATAATAAGAACAGACATAAGACAGGGGAGGAGAATAATAAGAACAGACATAAGACAGGGGAGGAGAATAATAACAACAGACATAAGACAGGGGAGGAGAATAATAACAAGACATAAGACAGGGGAGGAGAATAATAACAAGACATAAGACAGGGGAGGAGAATAAAAAAAAGACATAAGACAGGGGAGGAGAATAATAACAAGACATAAGACAGGGGAGGATAATAATAACAGACATAAGACAGGGGAGGATAATAATAAAAAGACATAAGACAGGGGAGGATAATAATAAGAACAGACATAAGACAGGGGAGGATAATAATAATAACAGACATAAGACAGGGGAGGAGAATAATAACAGACATAAGACAGGGGAGGAGAATAATAACAGACATAAGACAGGGGAGGAGAATAATAACAAGACATAAGACAGGGGAGGAGAATAAAAACAAGACATAAGACAGGGGAGGAGAATAATAAGAACAGACATAAGACAGGGGAGGAGAATAATAACAAGACATAAGACAGGGGAGGATAATAATAATAACAAGACATCAGACAGGGGAAGAGAATAATAACAACAGACATAAGACAGGGGAGGAGAATAATAACAAGACATAAGACAGGGGAAGAGCATAATAACAAGACATAAGACAGGGGAGGAGAATAATAAGAACAGACATAAGACAGGGGAGGAAATAATAACAAGACATAAGACAGGGGAGGAGAATAATAAGAACAGACATAAGACAGGGGAGGAGAATAATGACATAAAACACGAGACAGACCAACACGGACACAGCAGTTCATGAACAATTTTAAAAATTGTAATGTTTCAGAAATGTTCAGCTCATCTTGCTAAGTGAACAACAAAACAACAACAAGAGTCTTGACGCATTGTGTCTGTCCTCATTAACAGAACAAGAAAAACCGCCGTTAGTCAACAACATCGACAAGAGCCTGAACACTGAAATGATATAGATTCCTTTCTACCCCACTTCCCCCATATCCATAACCCCCCCCCCCCCCCCCCCCCCCCACCTCCTACGACCACGATCACCCTTTTTTCTAATCCCCGGCAAAGACATTCACTGATTCCAAGTCTCTCTCCTCTCCTCTCCTCTCCGCTCCTCTCCGCTCCTCTCCGCTCCTCTCCGCTCCTCTCCTCTCCTCTCCTCTCCTCTCCGCTCCTCTCCGCTCCTCTCCGCTCCCCGCTCCTCTCCGCTCCTCTCCGCTCTCCACAACAACAGAAATGCTGCCACTGTCTCAGTGACAGCCAGAAACAAAATAACGATATACTCAGCACACAAAGGTAAAGAACTACTGGTCATTTCTGTTTTTGCCCTAACTACAATAATTGCTTTACCGACCACTTTCAAACATTTTTTTAAACCAAAACTTAAAGAAAATTATCATCAGGGGTGTGCCATCTTCCTTGCGTAGCTCCAGAATCTGATAAACATGCCTACGGTTTATGTTATCGTTGTTGTTGTTGGTGGGGGGGGGGGGGGGGGGGGGGGGGGGGGGTATGCACCAACAAAACAGAGGCCTTCTGCTCATAATGAATCTAAGTCTATTAAGCAGGCTTCAGTATTCCTGGGCAACTATTATTGTTAACATATGTTTACCGTAGAAATAGTGGCCCGTAATAAGGAACAGTCATATATGACGTCAATTCCGAACTCCGGGACAACTATTATTGTTAACAGATGTTTATCGTAGAAATAGGAACAGTCATATATGACGTCAATTCCTAACGTCTGGACAACTGTTATTGCTAACAGATGTTTATCGTAGAAATATGAACAGTCATGTATGACGTGAATTCCTAACTCTGGGACAACTCTTATTGTTAATTAACAGATGTTCATTGTAGAAATAGGAACAGTCATATATGACGTCAATTCCTAACGTCTGGGCAACTCTTATTGTTAACAGATGTTTATCGTACAAATAGGAACAGTCATATAAGACGTCAATTCCTAACGTCTGGACAACTGTGTGTGTGTTCTTCAGTTTAACGTCCTTCCACTAAAAGTGATTCAGACAAAGTTATATTGCAGTGTGTTTTCGGTGTGGTTGAGTTGTGAGTAGGTGTGCCTGTAAGTGAAAATAATTATGTAAGAATATAATAAGTAATAAGTTAGTGATGTAATCATGACCCCCTCCCCACCCACCCCATTAAATAAAGTTTACCTTCACTTACAGAATATAACCGATAACGAACAAGGTTAAAGACAAATACTAATTGAACTGCTTAATAAACATCTACAAATTGAATCAAGGACAGAGTAATCATTTAATAATATATATACAGGATAGTGTTAATGGAGTCGATCCATCATTAAAATAGTCAATACCCGAATTCTTAAAGAGCTCTCTTGCTCTTTGACAGTGAGTCGGCAAATGACTGACACTTACAGATTCACCACACATACATTTAACATTATGACAATATTTTGTTTTAAATGAATTCAAACGAAGATCTATGGATTAAGCTTTCAATCTCCCTGGGCGAGAAAGTAACACGTTTGTGTGATGTTTTTTCATTGTCTCTGTTATTAGATTTAATACAGTTGTGACAATACTGAACATCTGAGTTCATCAATAAAGTTTTAACATTTTCATGAGATGTTTTGTTTATAATTGAGAAACATTCTGTCAGATCTAAAAGAACATTAATTGATACTGCGTCGTTACGATTTTGAGCTGCCTTTTTTGCAGCTTGGTCTACCCGTTCATTTGGTGATATTCCACAATGAGAAGGCACCCAACAAAATGTAACAGTAATGCCTTTCATGGAAAGAAGGTGTATGATATGATTAATTTCAAGTATCATCTCAAGTCGTATACATGAATTGGGAGATTTGATAGCATACAGTGCTGCTTTAGAGTCAACACATATTAAGACTTGGCTATTATTTATAGGAAAATTTAAAATGAAATCCAACGACTTAAGCATAGCAAGTAATTTAGCGCTATATATAGATAACTTTTTACCAAGATAAAACAACTTTTCTACCTTTAAGCTAGGAATTATGAAAGCTGCTCCCGTGTTATTATCATCTAATATTGAATCATCTGTGAATATTTGTAAGTGGTAATTGTAATTATTCTCTAAGTGGGTGCATACAATAGTTCTCAAAATATTGGGAGAATCCTTTTTAGATAAATGAGTGTAGTCAATGTCAAATATAGCTTTTGATTGCTCCCATTTTGGAATAGTCGAAAACGTGGGTTCTTTAGCAATGTTATTTTTATCTATTTTTGCAGCTCTTAGAAGATCCAAGGAAAACGAATAAATAGATTTTGTGGATTGTATATTTTGTGCACATTTTCCAAAATCCTTTTCCGATTTAAGACATACCTCTTCTGCACAAAAATTGTTTTGCAAAAACACGAATTTTGAAGCAGAGACTTTTCGAAGTTCTGTGAGCAGTAAAACTCCCACTTCGCTATATGTCCCTAAGTTTGATGTATGTGTGGGAACCCCCAGAGCAATTTTGTAAGCTTTGCAATCAGTACTCTGAAGTTTATTCAAAAGGTATTGAGGTGCATTAAAAATACTTCTTGAGCATAATGATAGTCTTGAGCGTACAGGGGCAGCTGCTAAAATGGTTAGTCTTTTGGTATCTTGCCCCCAAGATTGTTTACTTACTATTTGAAGGAAGATTAAGCTTTTCCTTTCTTTATTTAAAATATGATCAACATGCGCATTCCATGTTAGCTTACTACTTAAAATCACAACTAAGAATTTGACACTTTTAACATAGTTTAAAACAATGTCATCCACGGTGAAAATTGGAAGTTTATCAGGATCATAACCTGATCATAACTCTGGACAACTGTTATTGTTAACAGACGTTTACCGTAGAAATAGGAACAATCATATATGACGTCAATTCCTAATGTCTGGACAACTGTTATTGCTAACAGACGTTTATCGTAGAAATAGGAACAGTCATATATGACGTCAATTGATAACGTCTGGACAACTGTTATTGTTAACAGATGTTTATCATACAAATAGGAACAGTCATATATGACGTCAATTCCTAATGTCTGGATAACTGTTATTGTCAACAGACGTTTACCGTAGAAATAGTGGCCCGTAATAAGGAACAGTCATATATGACGTCAATTCTTAACTTCTTGAGCCCTATACAAGCATATGACTTTGAACATGCGAAATATAAAAGTATTAATACCGTCGACAAATAATTGTTCTCTCTCATTTTCTTACAACAAACGAATAGAAAACAGCGAAGATGCTTTCTTGATAAAAAGGCAATGCTTTGGTGGTGTTGTTTTCTTCGCTGTTTCCTCAAGCACGTGACAAAGTACATTTTCATCTTCTGTCAAATAGGGTTTTTTCTGTGTGTACGCCCACAGGTCATCAGGAAAGTGCTGACAGGTGACATGTCCTGTTAAAGCCTCTTCACAGGTCATCAGAAAAGTGCTGACAGGTGACATGTCCTGTTAAAACCTTTTCACAGGTCATCAGGAAAGTGCTGACAGGTGACGTGTCCTGTTAAAGCCTCTTCACAGGTCATCAGGAAAGTGCTGACAGGTGACATGTCCTGTTAAAGCCTCTTCACAGGTCATCAGGAAAGTGCTGACAGGTGACATGTCCTGTTAAAGCCTCTTCACAGGTCATCAGGAAAGTGCTGACAGGTGACATGTCCTGTTAAAGCCTCTTCACAGGTCATCAGGAAAGTGCTGACAGGTGACATGTCCTGTTAAAGCCTCTTCACAGGTCATCAGGAAAGTGCTGACAGGTGACATGTCCTGTTACAGCCTCTTCACAGGTCACTAGGAAAGTGCTGACAGGTGACATGTCCTGTTACAGCCTCTTCACAGGTCACTAGGAAAGTGCTGACAGGTGACATGTCCTGTTAAAGACCCCCACGTCACGTGTCACATTCCCTCTTATGCTTGGAAGATTTCTTAAGATTTCTTACCAGCTATAAGAGGGAAAACACGTAAAAACCGTGATTTTGACACGTGACGTGGCGGGTCGTTAAAGCCTCTTCACAGGTCATCAGGAAAGTGCTGACAGGTGACATGTCCTGTTAAAGCCTCTTCACAGGTCATCAGGAAAGTGCTGACAGGTGACATGTCCTGTTAAAGCCTCTTCACAGGTCATTAGGAAAGTGCTGACAGGTGACATGTACTGTTAAAGCCTCTTCACAGGTCATCAGGGAAGTGCTGACAAGTGACATGTCCTGTTAAAGCCTCTTCACAGGTCATTAGGAAAGTGCTGACAGGTGACATGTCCTGTTACAGCCTCTTCACAGGTCATCAGGAAAGTGCTGACAGGTGACATGTCCTGTTAAAGCCTCTTCACAGGTCATTAGGAATGTGCTGACAGGTGACATGTCCTGTTAAAGCCTCTTCACAGGTCATCAGGAAAGTGCTGACAGGTGACATGTCCTGTTAAAGCCTCTTCACAGGTCATTAGGAAAGTGCTGACAGGTGACATGTCCTGTTAAAGCCTCTTCACAGGTCATCAGGAAAGTGCTGACAGGTGACATGTCCTGTTAAAGCCTCTTCACAGGTCATTAGGAAAGTGCTGACAGGTGACATGTCCTGTTAAAGCCTCTTCACAGGTCATCAGGAAAGTGCTGACAGGTGACATGTCCTGTTAAAGCCTCTTCACAGGTCATTAGGAAAGTGCTGACAGGTGACATGTCCTGTTAAAGCCTCTTCACAGGTCATCAGGAAAGTGCTGACAGGTGACATGTCCTGTTAAAGCCTCTTCACAGGTCATTAGGAAAGTGCTGACAGGTGACATGTCCTGTTAAAGCCTCTTCACAGGTCATTAGGAAAGTGCTGACAGGTGACATGTCCTGTTAAAGCCTCTTCACAGGTCATCAGGAAAGTGCTGACAGGTGACATGTCCTGTTAAAGCCTCTTCACAGGTCATTAGGAAAGTGCTGACAGGTGACATGTCCTGTTAAAACCTCTTCACAGGTCATTAGGAAAGTGCTGACAGGTGACATGTCCTGTTAAAGCCTCTTCACAGGTCATCAGGAAAGTGCTGACAGGTGACATGTCCTGTTAAAGCCTCTTCACAGGTCATTAGGAAAGTGCTGACAGGTGACATGTCCTGTTAAAGCCTCTTCACAGGTCATCAGGAAAGTGCTGACAGGTGACATGTCCTGTTAAAGCCTCTTCACAGGTCATTAGGAAAGTGCTGACAGGTGACATGTCCTGTTAAAGCCTCTTCACAGGTCATCAGGAAAGTGCTGACAGGTGACATGTCCTGTTAAAGCCTCTTCACAGGTCATTAGGAAAGTGCTGACAGGTGACATGTCCTGTTAAAGCCTCTTCACAGGTCATCAGGAAAGTGCTGACAGGTGACATGTCCTGTTAAAACCTCTTCACAGGTCATTAGGAAAGTGCTGACAGGTGACATGTCCTGTTAAAGCCTCTTCACAGGTCATCAGGAAAGTGCTGACAGGTGACATGTCCTTTTAAATCCTCTTCACAGGTCACTAGGAAAGTGCTGACAGGTGACATGTCCTTTTAAATCCTCTTCACAGGTCACTAGGAAAGTGCTGACAGGTGACATGTCCTGTTAAAGCCTCTTCACAGGTCATTAGGAAAGTGCTGACAGGTGACATGTCCTGTTAAAGCCTCTTCACAGGTCATTAGGAAAGTGCTGACAGGTGACATGTCCTGTTAAAACCTCTTCACAGGTCATTAGGAAAGTGCTGACATGTGACATGTCCTGTCAAAGCCTCTTCACAGGTCATTAGGAAAGTGCTGACAGGTGACATGTCCTGTTAAAGCCTCTTCACAGGTCATTAGGAAAGTGCTGACAGGTGACATGTCCTGTTACAGCCTCTTCACAGGTCATTAGGAAAGTGCTGACAGGTGACATGTCCTGTTAAAGCCTCTTCACAGGTCATTAGGAAAGTGCTGACAGGTGACATGTCCTGTTAAAGCCTCTTCACTGGTCATCAGGAAAGTGCTGACAGGTGACATGTCCTGTTACAGCCTCTTCACAGGTCATTAGGAAAGTGCTGACAGGTGACATGTCCTGTTAAAGCCTCTTCACAGGTCATCAGGAAAGTGCTGACAGGTGACATGTCCTGTTAAAGCCTCTTCACACGTCATTAGGAATGTGCTGACAGGTGACATGTCCTGTTAAAGCCTCTTCGCTGATCTTCTGGTCTGTCAGGGCGGGGAAAAAGCTGTAATTTGATGGCATGTTTCATCATTTTTTGTTGGCTCTTTAAGTGACATGTCATTAATTTAGGTTATTTTACTTCTGTATGTCTCCTTAATGATATTTTTGTAAACATTCATTATTTATCCTTTTCTTCCTTTTTCTGCCAGTTTTTGGTTTCTTGTCCTTACTGATTTGTGTTGGTTTGGGTTTTCTGCCTCTCATTCTGTATTATTTTATCTTTGTATAACTGCTATTGCTTCTAGAATCGACAGCTAGTTTCCTTCTTTTTTAATATAAATACAGAAACGGGGTTTTGTATTACCTTCGTTACGTTCAGCTGGGCATTTTCATCCGTTGCTATTTTCACAGACGAGATTAAACCTATTGAGAAGACTGTTGAACTGTATTAGTGTCCTCTGTATTAGAGATCAAACCTATTGAGGAGATTGAGGAGACTGTTGAACTGTATTAGTGTCCTCTGTATTAGAGATCAAACCTATTGAGGAGACTGTTGGACTGTATTAGTGTCCTCTGTATTAGAGATCAAACCTATTGAGGAGACTGTTGAACTGTATTAGTGTCCTCTGTATTAGAGATCAAACCTATTGAGGAGATTGAGGAGACTGTTGAACTGCATTAGTGTCCTCTGTATTAGAGATCAAACCTATTGAGGAGACTGTTGAACTGCATTAGTGTCCTCTGTATTAGAGATCAAACCTATTGAGGAGACTGTTGAACTGTATTAGTGTCCTCTGTATTAGAGATCAAACCTATTGAGGAGACTGTTGAACTGTATTAGTGTCCTCTGTATTAGAGATCAAACCTATTGAGGAGATTGAGGAGACTGTTGAACTGTATTAGTGTCCTCTGTATTAGAGATCAAGCCTATTGAGGAGACTGTTGAACTGTATTAGTGTCCTCTGTATTAGAGATCAAGCCTATTGAGGAGACTGTTGAACTGTATTAGTGTCCTCTGTATTAGAGGTCAAACCTATTATACTGAGGAGACTACTGAACTGTATTAGTGTCTTCGTTGCTCTTCCTGTTAAAAAACAAATCTTACGGAATTCATTGTAATAAATTTGCTTAGTGGACTACATTCATTACACTTTGCACCATTTTTGGCTCACGTCGTTTTTTAAAACAAAGTACATGTTCGGTTGTGTGTCTGTGTGTGTGTGTGTGTGTGTGTGGTGTGTGTGTGTGTGTGTGTGTGTGTGTGTGTGTGTGTGTGTGTGTGTGTGTGTGTGTGTGTGTGTGTGTGTGTGTGTGTGTGTGTGTGTGTGTGTGTGTGTGTGTGTGTGTGTGTGTGTGTGTGTGTGTGTGTGTGTGTGTGTGTGTGTGTGTGTGTGTGTGCGTCCGTGGCCCCGACCTTTAACCTTAACTCAAACCTTAACGTTGTCATTTTCTCTAAACATATAAGGCGTTAGAGGGTTAAAGTTAGCAGGATACTTGATTTTGACGTGAGCCTTCAAGTCACGACGATCAAAGCAGTCAGATACATTGATAAAGAACAAAATAAAGATAATCATTTGTTGCAGAGATTACTGTTGTGCAACCTTTAACCTTGACTCAGTCACACTCTTCAAACTAAAGAAGATTCTCACTCTCCACTGAAACTTTAACGTTGTCATTTTCTCAAAAAAACATAAGATGTTAGAGGGTTAAAGTTAGCAGGATACTTGATTTTGACGTGAGCCTTCAAGTCATGGCGATCAAAGCAGTCAGATACATCGGTAAGGAACAAAAGAAAGAAAATCATTTGTTGCAGAGATTACTGTAACTGTTGTGTTGTACCGAGTAGGAGATACATACTGGAAAGAAGACTCTCCATTAGATATACAAAAACGCTCTTTAAAAAGAAACACAAGACTTCAGGTGTGTACAAATAGGTACATTTTAACGTCGTCAACTTATATTTTCTGTAACAAATGGATGTACCGAGTGTGTGCGTTGACGGCCCGGTTGTTTAGCTTTATTTGCGCCTTTGAGTAACGGTTGTTCGTGTTCATTTGCACATCATCTCTGCGCATAACTTAGCCTACCGCACTTCCGGCAACAAGGCCTAGGCCTAGAGAATAAGAGATCATGCCTTACCTCATAATCAAGACGACGTACTTAACATTTAGCCCACATTCATTTCAGTCTTGAAAAAAAATATACGGAAAATCCAGGGTTCGTCGATTTCACTGCCTTCGACGTACGAATCCTTTGTTAGGCCTAGACGATTGATCACCATGTGCAAAGACTGTACAGGGGAAGATAAACATGGATGAGCTTGCTGGCTGTGACCTTGACCTTTGCTTTGTGGCAGAGGGGGGGGGGGGGGGAATTAACGAAACGAAAATAAAATATTAGGACTAATATAAAATATCTTACAGAAATGTAGATGATGTGGAACAAGTTTTCATCGCATGAACAATCAGTTTAAAATAGTAACAGATCAGGAGTATGGCCTTACGAATCACGCAACTTCAATTATTAATTTTCTAAGAGTAAGAGGCTTAGACCCACAGGCAAAGACTGTAGGCCTACTACAGGTGTCCGTAGACCCCCCTTACCCCGGCGGGGGTGTGTGGGGGGGGGGGGATTGGTCACTATGTTTTTCTGAAAGCTTGGTCAATATGCTTTTCAATTTTACTTGTTTGCCAAAAATAAAAATAGGGCTCCACTATTTTACATGCGCATACATATATATATTTTACATGCGCATACATATAATTAAATTTTAAAGAAAGGGGTAGGGGTAATTTAATGCATAGAATTAGAAATAATTTTAATTTACACAGTAAAATAAAAATTAATTCTGTTTTCAGATGCACAAGTGTCTACATAACAGTATTCTCTCTATACAGGCATGGGAATTGTCATGGGAATTCCCATGCCTGCTATAGTAATAAAAATCAGACGTGAGCCTTGCAGGCTTTGCCTCTTGTATTATTGAACATCAGTCAATCCGATAACATCAGTCAATCTGATAACATCAGTCAATCTGATAACATCAGTGGGGGGTAGGGGGCTCTGGATAGAGATAGTACCTTTGTTGTCTGGCTGCTGCACGCTACCTAGTAGAGTGGACGGGCAACACTGGTCCTCATCCATCTCCTAAATCTCTCACATGTTGGCTCCAAGCTCCACACCCCGGTACACCGCTTCAGCAGGCGGGCTAAACCATGTGAGGGGGCGATGTTGACACTGCATCGCTGGGCGGACAACTTGCTGCAGATGTCAACGGCCAGGCCGGAGAGTTCCCACTGTGGGAATCAACGACCATGTGTACGTGTGAAGACCAACGGCAGAGCAGGCAGAAGAGGAGACATGATCCACCCAATGGCTGCAATGGCGGAAGAGACTTCACCAAAGGGTAGACAGTGCTCTAAGTCTTGGTCGACAAGCTGTCTAGGAGAAGGACAACTCTAACCAAACCCTCCTGATCACTATCGTCAGGCAGTACTCTGGGATGAGGTTGACCCGTCATAACACCTCACCTGACTGAAAGCCGGAAGGCATTAACCCTATGGGTGTCTAATCAAATGCCTACGCACCCCCCGACATTATGGCCATTCAACTTACTTTGGACCGTTATGGTGTCACCCCTATGAGTCGTTGCCATGTAGGGATGGCGCCAGGCCCCCAGCCTCAAAGGGGCCCAAGCTCAGCTACTGGCGGCTCCGTTGTGATTGAAGGATCCAGGGTCACGCGGAGTAGAGCTACTGGGTCCCAGCATCTGGAAATAGCTTAGTGGAATGCGGAAGGAGTTTGAAATAAGAAAACCGACCTTCAGAACTTCCTAAGGCAGCACAGCATCGACATCTGCTGCGTTCAGGAAACCCATCTTACTTCAAACCATCGCTTCTTCATCAGAGGGTATGAGACTTATCGCCAGGACAGAGACGGACGAAGTAAGGGAGGAATTCTGACTTTTGTCAAGAACAGCATACCATCAGCTGAACTGTGCAGATCTGAGACAGGAAACACAGAATACCTTGGAGTTAAAATTATCCTCAGCTCCTCCAACACCATCACCATCCTGAACATTTACTCGCCTCCTTTAACCCTAACCCTAACCAATCGAACTTGATGGAATTGAAACCAATACCAACAAGTGGATAGCCCTCAGAGACTCCAACAGCAACCCTCCAAGCTGGGGTTATAGTGACGCCAACAACAAAGGAGAAGAAGTTGAGAGCTGGCTCCTTACCAATCAACTGGTTCTGATCAACCACCCAGACGATCCAGCAACTTTTTACTATAGAGCCTGGAGAACACTCAGTACACCAGACCTCGCTATGGCCACAGATGACCTCCACAGCATCAGCACCAGAGAAGTCTGCTCCCAACTCGGCGGCAGTGATCACAGACCAGTCATCATCCACCTCAACCAGGACATGGGAGACAATACCAATTCCAAGGTCCAACCCAGCTGGAACTACAAGAAGACTGACTGGACTCGCTTCCAATCACTAACAGAAGCAGAAAGCGACAAGATTAACTTTACTGAGGCCAGCATAGAAAAGAACCTCAAGAACTTCAACAAAGCAGTCCTTGAAGCAGCCAAATTCTCCATTCCAAGAGGCAGGAGAAAAAACTACAAGCCCTTTTGGAGCCAACATCTACAAAATCTTGGAAATCAAGTTTCGGAAGCCAGAGAACTTATGGAATCACACCCCGAAGATGCCAATGTCATTGACCACAACAAGAAGAGGGCAGAGTTAATCAAAGCCAGGAACGAAGAGATTCGAAAAAGCTGGCAGGAGAAAACATAATCGCTTAACCTCGAACAAGACTCACAAAGACTCTGGAGACTGACCAAAAGCCTCAACAAAGAACAGCCTGCCAAATCAAGAACTGTTCTCAACATCAATTGACAGCTCCTACATAGTAAGCCAGCAGCAAACTGCTTTGCTGACTACTACCATCAGCAGAGCACAGTAGAAATGCCGCAACAAAGAATCAAGGAAGTGCGAGAAGAAACTGCGAGAAGACTGGCAGCAAGCACGCCTGAGAACCTTATGACAGACGATCTCACCATGTCTGAACTTAACGCCGCCATCAGATGCCTGAAGAACAAAAAAGCTCCTGGACCAGACGGCATAAGCAATGAAATGCTAAAACATCTAGGACCTTCAGCCAAAGGACTGCTACTCAAAATCTACAACCAAAGCTGGAGCAAGGGCTCAGTACCAGAAATGTGGAAAGAGGCACACATAACACCAATCCTCAAGAAATGAAAGAGCAAATCGAGCCCAGAAAGCTACAGACCAATCAGCCTACTCAGCTGCGTTGGGACAATCCTAGAGAGGATGATCAACAGACGACTCATGCTACATCTCGAGTCGAACAACCTCCTCAGCTCCACCCAAACTGGCTACAGGAAACGTCACACAACCGAAGATCAACTTGCCTACCTCTCACAAGAAATTGAAAATGCCTATCAGCAGAAGATGAACACGCTTTCTGTCTTCTTTGATCTGACACAAGCCTTTGACAAGGTGTGGAGGAAAGGACTCCTGCTCAGGCTGTTAGAAAAAGGCACATCAGGACACCTGTACTCATGGATCAAGAACTTCCTACATAACAGAACAGCAAGGGTCAAAGTGGACAGCATTCTCAGTCACCGCACCACCATCAAAGAGAGAGTGCCACAGGGCGGCGTGATCTCTCCTACCCTATTCCTCATCTACATCGATGGAATCACAAATTGCATCCCTCTGCATGTCTCCAACTCCTTACATGCTGATGACTTTGCAGTCTGGAGCTCTGCAGAACACACCAGCACAGCAAAGTATAGACTGCAGCAAACAATCAATGCTCTTTCCACCTGGACAGAGAAATGGGGACTTGTCCTCAGCAAAATCAAGACCTGCTCAACTCTCTTCACCCTCTCCACAAAGAAAGAGCCAATAAATCTGAAGTTAGGAGAGGATCCCATTCCCCATGTTGACGCACCAACCTTCCTTGGAGTAAAACTCGACCCAAGACTGACGTGGAAGCCGCATATTGATGCAGCCAGAACCAGAGCAATCCGTAGACTGGCCCTGATGAAGAAACTTGCTGGAACCACTTGGGGAGCCAACTCAACCATCCTGAAGCAGGTTTACACAGGCTACGTCAGGCCAGTCTTGGAATACGCTTCAACATCCTGGTCCACATTAGCCAACAGCAACAAGACCAAGGTAGACAGGATTCAAAACTGGGGCCTCTGAATGATACTTGGAGCAATGAAGTCAACTCCAATCGATGACATGGAGAAACCAACAGACTTAGAGCCCCTTGAAAATCGATGCCAGACCAAGTACCAGGGACAGAAGGGAAAGGACAGACAGCCGCCCTCTACATAGTCCAACGTGCACTAGCTCATGGAGTACTTGGAAAAAAGACTATACTCTATCGGACACCTGGGTTCAGTTACACAGACGGTTATGCCACCAAACGCAACAAAATATATGGAGGCAGCGGAGTCCTCATCGACGACCAGGACAGCAGCAGGTCGCCCGTCTCTAAACCAACTGGCAGAGTCCCCTGCACCAACTTTCGGGCTGAAGTCAAGCCATTTCCCTGGCTGCCGGCCTATCTCGTGCTTCGGATAACCAACAGATCCTCGACACAGTCATCTTACTGATCGCTGTCTGCCTTCTGCAAGCGCTCACAACACCAGACGTAAGTGTGACCATCAGAGAGCTGCAGACCAACTACACTAACCCTCCAACAGGCGGCAGATCTACATTAAGTGCGATACCAGCCCACTGGGGCAATCCTGGCAACGAGCGGGCTTGACAGTATTGCAAAGGCTGCAGTGATTCCCAACAGCCGCAAGTGCTACTATCGATACAACGAGGCACGACGCTTCTGAAACACCAGGCAAGGAAGTGATTGGGCAACGCCAGAAATGATGGCTTATCAACCCCAAAAACTGACCTATCAAGCAACTGGACAGACGCACGGCCACAGTCATCTACCCGCCCTGCCATACTGGCCATTGCGGTCCTACATGGCCACCTGAGAAGACTGACCAGCTGACTCTGCACTGTTGGATGTGCCACAATCAGACAGACCCCAACCACATTCTCCAGGATTGCCCCTTATATACAGTCCAGAGGAACAAGACGCTGGCCGGAGGGACAGACCTACACACCAAGTTGTGGGGGGCAGCCACCGACCGGGAACTACGACAAACAATTCAGGCATCTGCAGAATGAAGATTAGAATGGGCCAACGGTCGAACGCTGAGACAGAGCGAGCGATAAACATCAGACAATCCGATAACATAGTCAAGCTGATAACATCAGTCATAACATCAGTCAATCCGCATGATATCATTCATATCATTATCACATCAGTCAATCCTTATAACATCAGTCATATCCGATAACATCAGCATCCGACTAACATCAGTCAATCAAATAACTCAGTATAACATCAGTCAATCCGATGAAAATAAGTCAAATACTATAAACATCAGTCATTCATCCTATAACGCAGTCAATACGATAACATCAGTCACCGAAACATCAGTCAATCAAATAACATCAGTCAATCCGATAAGTACTAAGGGTCAATCGGTAGGATACCAGAATGTGGGTCCTGTAATTTTTATATGCCAACATATCTTGGAAAAAGAACTATCATTGTGTGTGCTTTGCCATTGCATTTTTTCCTTCTATCTGTCTACTCTTTCTTGTCCTCGGACCAAAAAGAGCTTAAGTGAAGACGCTTATAGCTTAAGTCAAACGCGTCTTTGCTTGCACTATAGCAGCGCACGTGTAATGGAAGCTATTCTTTTGCTTCTTCCTTCTCCTTTATCTCTTATGTTCCCGTTTCTGTCTTTTTTTTCACATTCCGTCTTTATTTTGCGTCTGGTCGCTGCCATCGTTGATATAACGAGCGCCACCTGCAGCTGCACGACACCATGACACCGCTACCAGGTGCAAATAACTCTAAATCTCTTCAGCCCATGACCGATGATCTACCCTCCTTTTCCGAAGATCCGGCGGTGCGCACCAAACGGTCCACGGATAAGGAGAGCTGCGTCAGGGGGGACAATAAAAGCGGTGATTGGGGGTGGGTGGTTTGGGCTGCGGTCAGCGCTGGGCATAAAAACCCCACGACTCCATAACACCGAGAACAGCACGGCAAACGACACGGCGATCATCCGTTGTAATTTATATGATGGCATAGGATCACAGCCCCATCTCCTCTCTTCCCTCTCTCTCTATCTCATCTCTATTCTTCTCTCTCTCTCTCTCACTCGCTCTCTCTCTCTCTCTTCTCTCTCTCTCTCTCTCTTCTCTCTCTCTCTCTCTTCTTCTCTCTCCTCTCTCTCTACTCTCTCTCTCGCTCTCTTATCTCTCTCTCTCTTCTCTCTCTCTCTCTTCTCTCTCTCTTCTCTCTCTCTCTCTCTCTCTCTCTCTCTCTCTCTATCTCTTCTCTCTCTCTCTCCCTCTCTCTCTCTCTCTCTCTCCTCTCTCTCTCTCTCTCTCTCTCTCTCTCTCTCTCATATCTCCGATTAGTGTGCCTAACCGCCCTTTGTGTCCCATTTCCGGATCAATGAGGAATGGCTGGCATGCAATCGTCCGTTATGTCCCTTTAACTGTAAAGACAGTCAGTCTGCCCGCCTCTGTGAGGTCATGTTCCGTAACTCACAAATACAACAGAGATAGTTGATGCAGGGAGAAGTTAAGTACAGCTAGGCATCACTGAATAGACAAGAGGTAGTTAATACAGATCATCAACCGGATAGAAACAGAGGTAGTTAATTATAGATCATCAGGTAGTGGTGAATTGGATAGAACAGGGAGTTAGTTAATATAGATCATCACTGGATAGAACAGATGTGTTAAATACAGGATTCATCACTGGTAGTGTGTCATTGGATAGCAACAGAGTAGGTTAATAAAGATCATCACTGGTTAGTGTGTCATTGGAATAGAACAGAGGTAGGTTTAATATCAGATCATCACCTGGATAGAAACTAGAGGTAGTTAATGCAGATCATCCCTGGAGTGTGTAATGGATAGAAAGAGGTAGTCAATACAGATCCATCACTGGATAGAAAGAGTTAGGTAATACAGATCATCAGGCTCGTGTTCATGGATAGAAACAGAGGTAGTAATACAGATCTTATCAATCGGTAGTGTTCATTGGATAGGGAACAGAGGTGTTAATACAGACGATCACTGGATAGACAGAGGTAGTTAATACAGATCATCAATGGCATGTGTGTCACTGGGATAGAACAGAGGTAGTCAATAACCAGATCGTCACGAGAGAGAACAGAGGTAGTTAATACAGATCACACTGGATAGAACAGAGGTAGGAATGCAGATCTATCACTGGAGTGTGTCACGGATAGAAAGAGGGTAGTCAATACAGATCGTCACATGGATAGAACATGAGGTAGGTTACTACGATCGTCACTGGATGTAGAAAAAGAGGTAGTTAATACAGATCACCATTGAATAGAACACGAGGTAGTAATATACAGTCTATAATTGAATAGAAAGAGGTAGTTAATACAGACATCAACTGGTAGTGTGTCACTAGGATAGAACAGAGGTCGTTAAACAGGTCATCCAATGGATAGAAACATAGGTAGTTAATACAGATCATCACTGGTAGGTGTGTCACCCTTGGATTAGAAAAGAGTAGTTAATACAGATCGTCACTCAGTACGTGTGGCATTAGATAGAAAGAGGGTAGTTAATCCAGATCGTCACGGATAGACCGATAGGTAGTTAATACAGATTCATCTACTGGTAGTGTGTCACTGGATTAGAACAGAGGTAGTTAATTACAGATCCCTAGTCACTGAGAGTGTGTCATTTAGATAGAACAGAGGTAGTTTAATACAGATCGTCAAATGTGACTAGAACATATGTAGTTAATACAGATCATCACTGGTAGTGTGTCACTGGATAGAACAGAGGTGAGTAATACAAGAATCGTCACTAGTATGGTCATTGAAATAGAACAGAGGTAGTTAATACAGATCGTCACTAGGGTAGAACATAGGTAGTTAATACAATTCCTCACTGGTTAGTGTGTCACTGGATAGAACAGAGGTAGCCTTAATACAAGAATCGTCACTAGTAGTGTGTCATTAGATAGAACAGGGTAGGTAATACAGAATCCGTCAATTGACCTATAAAACAGAGGTAGCTTAAGAAGCATCATCACTGGCTAGTGTGTCAAGTGGACTATAACAGAGGGTAGTTCAATACAGATCGTCACTGGAAGAAAACAGAGGTAGTTAACATACAGATCGATCAATGGTAGTGTGTCAGGGATAGAACGGAGGTAGTTCCAATATATATCGTCACTGGATAGAAAACTAGGTAGTTCAATACAGCTCCATCACTGGTAGTGTGTCATTGGAGGAAACAGAGGAAGTCCAGACAGAATAATCACGGGATAGAACAGAGGTAGGTTCAATACAGATCATCACTGGATTAGAAACAGAGGTAGTTAATACAGACGTCACTGGATAGAACACGAGGTAAGTTAATTACAGCCGCACTGGTAGCGGTTTTGGTGTCAGTGGATAGAACATAGGTAGATAATACAGATCTATCACTGGTAGTGTGTTATGGATAGAAACAGAGAAGTTAATACAGTAATCATGGATTAGAACAGAGGTAGTTAATACAGATCTATCACTGGAATAGAAACAGAGGTAGGTTAATAGTTAAAATTAAATACAGATCGTCACTGAATAGAACAGAGGTAGTAGTACAGAATGCACTGGATTAGAACAGAGGTAGTTAATAAGATCATCACTGGTAATGTGTCATGGATAGAACAGAGGAAGTTAAACAGATAATCACTGGATAGATCACGCATGATTCAGACATGTAACTTATAACATCATTCCCCTACTACATGCATGGTGTGTGGCCGGGTGTTCCTGGCTGAAAACTGGGTATGCTTAACGGTGGCATGAATCAAACAGGATATCTTTTTCTGACATGCATCATATGAGGCACGAGGCGTGTGCTGATTATTTTTTCATCTCACTAAAACTATTACTTAACCCCTCAACCACCCATTTCGAGCCCGCAAAAATACTCAACCAAATTCATCTTGTTCATATATTTTAGATCACTGAAAACAACAAATGATTTATCTAAAATAGTTAATTGCCTATGTTGAAGTTATAAAACACCCAAACCAAATAGTACTCTCGTCATTATACTGTCACTATGTCATTGTAAACAACAAAACGCTTGATACATTACCATAATATTTATCAAATCCTATCTCACCGTGCTGCGCATCTCGTCTTGGCACACTGCAGTAT
>CM065685.1:65783852-65808852 GCA_017654935.2 Phymorhynchus buccinoides
ACAATGTTCAATGTTACTGACTGCCAACCATTCATAATGAAGACAATGTTATGGCTACAGACTGCCAACCATCCATAATAAAAATGTTCAATGTTCAATGTTATTGTTACAGACTGCCAACCATTCATAATAAAAACAATGTTATTGTTCCAGACTGCCAACCATTCATAATAAAAACAATGTTCAATGTTACAGACTGCCAACCATTCATAATAAAAACAATGTTCAATGTTATTGTTACAGACTGCCAACCATTCATTGATGAAGTCTCTGCAAGATTTCTTCTTGCAGCTCAGCCAGAATCACCAGACGGCTCTGGAACAGCAGTACACCTTGCTGAACTGTCAAATCTTGGCGAGCAAACCAGTATTGTTGCAGATTGACGTCCTTTTTCGCTGCTTCCGGCCAGTGATCTAACTTACAAAAGTTCATGACTTGGCTGCAGATTTTGTCGGAGCATTGCTTTTGTCGAATCACTTCCAGCCTTGCATCACTTGCGGGAAAGCTGCCAATGACAGCACAGACGAAAGCGTTTGTCTCGTCTTCCATTAAGTGTTCCTGATCAGCAGGTGTACTCCCAGGAGCCCTTGACGAAGTGTCTGCCGTCATCAAGTTTTTCCCTGCAGTGTATACGATGTCGTAGGAAAATCGCATCAGGCGCATGCGGAACCTCTGAATCCTTGGAGTCATTTCATCCAGCAGCTTGGTTTTCAACAGTGCCAACAGTGGTTTGTGGTCTGTCTCAATTGTGAATGTTGACAGTCCAGGCAGGTAGTCTTGACATTTTTCACAGTTCCAAGTCACTGCCAAGGCTTCTTTTTCCACTTGCGCATACCTTTGTTCAGTTGCTGAGAGATCTTGAGGCATAGAATACTGGCTTCCAGTCATTTTCTTGCTTCTGGAGTAGTACGCCACCTAATCCATATGACAATGCATCTACTGAGACTTTGGTTGGCTTGTCTGAACTGAAGTGTGCAAGCACTGGTGTTGAACTCAGCTGCTTTTTCACTGTTTGGAAGGCTTTCTCTTGTGGCTCATCCCAAATCCAGTCAATCTCCTTTTTCATTAGATCTCTCAATGGTTTTGTTGTGTCGGCCATATGAGGTGCAAAATTTCCAACATGGTTCACCATTCCCAGGAACCGGCGCAATTCTGAAATGTTCGTAGGTCTTGGGAAGTTGGAGATAGCTTGCACTTTCTCTGGATCCATCATAGTTTTTGTCATCTGGAGCTTCAAACGTCAAGTTGTCATAGATCTCACAGGCATCTTGCCCAAAAACGGCAAGAAAAACGGCTACCTGGTAATTTTATCTTCTTCTCTGCTTAGTCTGCTGGCTATGGAGTAATTTTCAAACTGTCGTTTGAATCGTTTCCAATTTTGAGAAAGATTGCCTTCCAAACACATCTTGTCTGGAGCAGGAACGTTTGCAGTGAATTGTTTCTGCATTCCCCTTGACTGACCTGACGTTGATTCCGTCATTCTCATGAAGAACTACATTTGTACACACTTTTACAGTCTCTTCTTCTGTGGTTGAGGATTTCTTTATTTCATAGCAGGCCCCCCTTTTGACTTCTGACACCATATAACATCAGTTAGCAGGCCAGAGGTTTGTGCAGCCGTGACTTCTGACACCATATAACATCAGTTAGCAGGCCAGAGGTTTGTGTAGCCGTGACTTCTGACACCATATAACATCAGTTAGCAGGCCAGAGGTTTGTGTAGCCGTGACTTCTGACACCATATAACATCAGTTAGCAGGCCAGAGGTTTGTGTAGCCGTGACTTCTGACACCATATAACATCAGTTAGCAGGCCAGAGGTTTGTGTAGCCGTGACTTCTGACACCATATAACATCAGTTAGCAGGCCAGAGGTTTGTGTAGCCGTGACTTCTGACACCATATAACATCAGTTAGCAGGCTAGAGGTTTGTGTAGCCGTGACTTCTGACACCATATAACATCAGTTAGCAGACCAGAGGTTGGTGTAGCCGTGACTTCTGACACCATATAACATCAGTTAGCAGGTCAGAGGTTGGTGTAGCCGTGACGGTTGTTTACTCCCACTTCTGACACCATATAACATCAGTTAGCAGGCCAGAGGTTTGTGTAGCCGTGACTTCTGACACCATATAACATCAGTTAGCAGGCCAGATGTTTGTGTAGCCGTGACGGTTGTTTACTCGCCCAGTTAGTAACCTAGTTACCTAAATCACGTCACATAATGACTTGCGAGATTATCGCAAGGGAGGTTACTCTACACCAACCATCCATAATAAAAGCAATGTTCAATGTTATTGTTACAGACTGTCAACCATCCATAATAAAAAAATGTTCAATGTTATTGTTACAGACTGTCAACCATTCATAATAAAAACGATGCTATCGTTACAGACAGCCACCCATTCATAATAAAAACAATGTTCAATGTTATTGCTACACACTGCCAACCATCCATAATAAAAGCAATGTTCAATGTTATTGTTACAGACTGTCAACCATTCATAATAAAAACAATGTTCAATGTTATTGTTACAGACTGCCAACCATCCATAATAAAAGCAATGTTCAATATTATTGTTACAGACTGTCAACCATTCATAATAAAAGCAATGTTCAATGTTATTGCTACAGACTGCCAACCATTCATAATAAAAGCAATGTTCAATGTTATTGTTACAGACTGCCAGCCATTCATAATCAAAACAACGTTCAATGCTATTGCTACAGACTGCCAACCATCCATAATAAAAGCAATGTTCAATGTTATTGTCACAGACTGTCAAATATCCATAATAAAAACAATGTTCAATGTTATTGTTACAGACTGTCAACTATCCATAATAAAAACAATGTTCAATGTTATTGTTACAGACTGCCAACCATTCACAATAAAAACAATGTTCAATGTTATTGCTACAGACTGCCAACCATCCATAATAAAAGCAATGTTCAATGTTATTGTTACAGACTGTCAACTATCCATAATAAAAACAATGTTATTGTTACAGACTGTCAACCATCCATAATAAAAACAATGTTATTGTTACAGACTGTCAACCATCCATAATAAAAACAATGTTATTGCTACAGACTGCCAACCATCCATAATAAAAACAATGTTCAATGTTATTGTTACAGACTGCCAACCACTCATAATAAAAACAATGCTATCGTTACAGACTGCCAACCATCCATAATAAAAGCAATGTTCAATGTTATTGTTACAGACTGCCAACCACTCATAATAAAAACAATGTCATTGTTACAGACTGTCAATAATCCATAATAAAAGCAATGTTCAATGTTATTGTTACAGACTGTCAACCATCCATAATAAAAACAATGTTATCGTTACAGACAGCCAACCATTCATAATAAAAACAATGTTCAATGTTATTGTTACAGACTGCCAACCATTCATAATAAAAGCAATGTTCAATGTTATTGTTACAGACTGTCAACCATTTATAATAAAAGCAATGTTCAATGTTATTGTTACAGACTGTCAACCATTCATAATAAAAACAATGTTCAATGTTATTGTCACAGACTGTCAACCATTCATAATAAAAACAATGTTCAATGTTATTGCTACACACTGCCCAACCATCCATAATAAAAGCAATGTTCAATATTATTGTTACAGACTGTCAACCATTCATAATAAAAACAATGTTATTGCTACAGACTGCCAACCATTCATAATAAAAGCAATGTTCAATGTTATTGTTACAGACTGCCAACCATTCATAATAAAAGCAATGTTCAATGTTATTGTTACAGACTGCCAACCATTCATAATAAAAACAATGTTCAATGTTATTGCTACAGACTGCCAACCATCCATAATAAAAGCAATGTTCAATGTTATTGTTACAGACTGTCAACCATCCATAATAAAAACAATGTTATTGTTACAAACTGTCAACCATCCAAAATAAAAACAGACTGCCAACCATTCATAATAAAAGCAATGTTCAATGTTATTGTTACAGACTGTCAACCATCCATAATAAAAACAATGTTCAATGTTATTGATCAATGTACCGATCTCCAAACATGAGAAAGAAGGCCCAGCCGAGTGGGTATGAGGTATTAGGTAACTTTATAGTCACAGAGGCGTCTCTGTGAAATTCGGGTTGCTCCCACCTGGAGAGTGCGTCGCAACCAGAGGCGCGCCACCCAATTTTTTTTTTTTTTTTTTTGTGCATGCGATTTTTGTGTGACTGATGAGGAAGGACTTTGTGTGACTGGGGTGGGGGGGGGGGGGGGGGGGGGGGTACATTTTGACCAAATGACAACTTTTTCGTTGCCATTGGGTTTAGCGTATGCTAAGTGCATGGGCACACGGGACCTCGGTTTATCGTCTCATCCGAAAGACTCCACGTTCAGACCGTAAGTCCTAGTGCAAAGTGAGAGGAAAAAATCCGCTGTACCCAGGTTCGAACTCGGGTTTACTTGACACGAAGCGAACGCGCTACCACCAAAGTGGGACCAAAACACTTATTCGTAGATATCATTTACATTGCTCTTTATTTAGTGTAAAAGGCGCGTGAGATTTAGAGCAAGAATACACTATGGAATAACATTAAAATAATATTATTATAATTGTCTCAAATTACCGTGCATTCCACGCCAGCACAAAATCTACATTTTTCTTTCTTATTCATTTTTCATGACTACTAGATCTATATAGGACCGTTTATTAGTCATGATTTTTACAAAACAAAACACGTCAGTACGTGTTTATCTCATGGAAAACAAGTAAATCTCGCTTAGATCTACGAGGTTAGAGAACTTACACTAGCAGCAACTCAAAACTTGCGTCATTATGCTGTCCGCTTAGTAAAAAATAGATCTAATTTCCCCCGTTTTCAACTGGCGATATCTTGGTTCATGTCACACTGTTGGAAATGAAACTTTACCAAAGAAACATTTTATGCCTTGTCTCTTTTCCAGTATATTTATTTTATACCTGTATCGATCAAAATGACGAAATCAAAAGATTTAAAAAGCATGCCGACAGTCATGATCCCGACGTCGGAAGCCACCGTTTTGAGCTCACTGAAAACAGCATGTGTAGAAAAACTGATATAGCTTGGTCTGTTAATCTCCAACGTTAAAAATAACTGCCAACAACCGTTGTGCAAAGCTTGCCGTGCATCGGAGTGATTGGCCACAGCTGTGCTTAGTGAAATTCCTTCCAAACCATTCAAATACATGTTTCTAAAAGTTCGTTTTCCTTGACGCAGTCCGTGAAACATATTTTCCTTTATACTTATACTCTTTTTCAAGTGCTGCGTTTTGTCTACAAAGTTCAATTAAAACAAAGGTGCAGATTTTCCCTCAGATCAGTCTAGTTTGGGTCACACGAAGCTACCAGGACAGGTTTTTCACAATTTTGCAGACGACGTCATGGCGCGTCGGGTCAAGTCAACAAAAGCGGATGAACATGATTTTTAAAATCAAAGCAAATGACATTGAATTTATTCATCTCTGTGGACAAAGTCGATGTTTGCTTTTTATTTTGATGTAAAATGTTGCATGAAGGAAGTCGTTTTGTTGAAAAAAATACCGTTTTGCTATAGGAAGTGTGGCAAAGGAGCACACATTTTTGGTGACAATGTCGCAGCGCTGGTTATCCACAAAACATTTTTGGTTATTTAGCGTTTAAGCTCATATCACATCTTTTTTGGTTTAGTTGGAGAAGTAACAAGTTTAAGAATCTCAATATTATATTTACGATCCATGTCGACATCTGTGTAATCCAGAAATATTATGTTTTCGGAGTCACGTGATCATCGATAAATTCATTGTTTCGCACTCTAGCCCAGATCTGGATGGTTGTGATTCATTAAAATAGATCTAGATCTGGAATTAATCTTATTCATTGTCTTATCCTTGGTCTATGGATGCATGCGTAGTTGGAAATGAGAGCGCGCCAGTCCGCAAGCTTATTAAAGAGAAAGGCAGACAGAGACAGACTGTGCGCGCGTGTGTCTGTGTGTGTGTGTGTGTGTCTGTTTGTCTGTGTTCGTGCGCGCGCGTGTCTGTGTGTATGTGTGTTTGGAAGAGAGACAGAGACAGAGAGGCAGACTCTCTGTGTGTGTGTGTGTGTGTGTGTGTGTGTGTGTGTGTGTCTGTCTGTCTGTCTGTCCGTATTCGTGCGCGCGTATTTGTGTGTATGTGTGTGTGACTGCCTGCCTGTGCGTGTGTGTGTTTGGAGGAGAGAGAGAGTGAGAGGCAGACTCTGTGTGTGTGTGTGTGTGTGTGTGTGTGTGTTGCGCACGCAAGCGCGTATGTGTGTGTCTCTGAGTGCATGTGCGCGTTTGTGTAGGTAACTCGAACTAAAAATGTAAACAGTTTAAACAGTCAATAATTACAAAAGGCTGGCTCAAGCAATAATAAAACGAGAATTCGATTTGATCTAATCCTAAATCAGTAACTCTATGTATGCCTAATTTCATTATTGTGCCTGAAGAGATCCTGCACACACGCGCGCGCGCGCGCGCACACACACACACACACACACACACACACACACACACACACACACACACACACACACACACACACATACGCACTCACACGCGCACATGCGCGAGCGCACACACACACACACACACACACACACACACACACGCACGCACGCACACACACACACGCACGCACACACACACACACACACACACACACACACACACCATCTTGAAAAAAATGTTTGACTTGACTTGACACCACAACACAACACCAACGCACACATGCACGCTCACACATGCACGCGCACACACGCACACGCACACACACGCGCGCGCGCGCATATGCACACACAGACATACACACGCGCGCACGCACGCACGCACGCACGCACGCACACACACACACACACACACACACACACACACACACACACACACACACACACACACACACACACACAACACCAACCTTTTTTTTAAATAATCAAAACACATGGGGTGATGGACTGAGGGTAACAACAATTTCAAATGGCAATAATTACGTGGGTTGTTCATTAAAGTTTGGCAACGGATCAGTAAAACAGAAACAAAGAAGTTCACAGACTTCAAACTTTTGCATTCCGTCGAAGAACAGCTTTCCTTTTTGTATGCAAAGTTCTAGCTCTCTATGCCAGGTTTCAAGTGCAGTTTGGTAGCTTTTTTAGGCAAGGGTTGGAGCTGTGATTTTGAGCTTTTTATAAGGGCCTCGTTGCCAGAAACTTTCGTCCAGCCAAACAATCTAAAACTGAAAAAAAAAAATTGAAAGTCATATGGAGCTAAGTGAAGTATGTAGAATTGTTGGGTTGAACATTGATTATTTAATCTTCTTGGAAACTGCTATACAGAATTCTAATTGCTTGTATATAGTAGCTGTAGCTGATATTTTATATTGATGCATGACGAAAAGTGTGTACATTCAAAGTCAAACGTCAAGGTTAATAATAAGTAGTTGACGTGACTTGGTTTTAGGCAGGCAAAGAAGCAAACACAAGGCCAACGGTCAAGGTTAACAAGGTCACTGTACATACATGTAGTTAAAGAGTGTAACATTCTACTTAAAGCTGATGTATCATCTTAATATAATAAGAATAAGAATAATAGTGAATCATTTACATAGCGCACTCCTCCACCAAATGTAGAGCTCTATGCGCTTAACCAAAAAAATTAAAAGCAAGAAATTCAAAAACAAAAACAAGTAATTGCTCACACTCATGCAACATAGGCATGTATACACACACGACACCCCCCCCCCCCCCCACCCACACATACACGCAGGCACGCACGTACGCACATATCCACACACACACACACACCATTACCATCACCACCACTCACCCCACCCAAGAACACAATACAAAATACAATCAGTTAAAGAAAGCATCAACACACACTCTCTCTCTCTCTCTCTCTCTCTCTCTCTCTCTCTCTCTCTCTCTCTCTCTCTCTCTCTCTCTCTCTGTGACTCTCTCGCAACAAAGCTGACGTAGACATTGCAGTCAACACACAGTGAAACTAATATGGGGGGGGGAGGGGGGAGGGGAGGGTGTGTGTGAGAATAGAGTCCAGAAGTAATGTGGCCTAAAGGTTGTGATGTAGCTTGAATAGGTGGGTCTTGAGAGCTGATTTGAAACGTTGCAAGGACTGGATATGGCGAATTTCGCGTGGCAAGGAGTTCCAAACTGATGGGGCGAAAAGGAAAAGGAGCGCTCACCAAACATTTTTGTTCGTGTACTAGGAACACAGAGAAATTTGGAATCTGAAGATGACCGCAATTGCCTTGATGGAGTATAGACAGAAAGCATGTCAGAGATGTAGCTAGGGGCATTTCCAGATAAATAAGAATGGCATAGAGTGGAAATTTTGTAGTCAATACATGCTTTGATGGGAAGCCAATGGAGGGATATCAGGAGTGGTTGAACATGATGATACTTAGAGACCTTGAGGACAAGTCTGGCAGCAGAGTTCTGGACTTTTTGAAGCTTGTCAATGAGGTGTTGGGGGCAGCCATACAAGAGTGAATTACAATAATCTAATTTAGAGAGAACAGAAGCGCAGACTAGTATCTTAGCAGTATCTATAGACAGGAGATGGCGAATCATACCAATGCGACTCAGCTTACAGTATGCTGACCGACAGATAGTTTGAATTTGTGAGTCAACACTCATATCTTGAGAGATGTGGAAGCCAAGATTTCTAGGCTTACCAGCATACCAGCTTTTGGGATTGTAGCTGTCATAATATGAAAGATGTATAAAAATTTTAATTTTCAATGTAAAAGTTCAAGGTTAAAAAGGTAACTGTTACAAGGCAGGAAACATCAACTTCAAATATACACTGCTATATTCATTTGCATAGATTGTGTTTTGCTGTAGATCACAAAATATTTCAAGAACAAGAAATTCACATTTTCAAGGTCAAAGATCTTTATCGCAACATATTGCAAAGGCAAAATTGACCTTTCATGGTTAAAGGTCAAGGTCAATAACGTAATAGTTAATAATAAATTCCCAGTATGCCTCCAGACAAAATTTGAAATAAGTCTGTACTGTAGATGGCAGTATATTGCAAAGACATCGTAATCGTTAATTTTTGTTATCCAGTTGGGCAAGTCAGCTTTAGGCAATAATACTACCTTACAAAATTGTAAGTGATTCTGTACAGTAGATCACAAGATATTGTAAAAGCAAAAACTTGACCTCTTGAGGTCAAAGGTCAAAATCAAAGTCAATACATGCCATACGTTACCCATTTCGGTATGTCAGTTTTAAGCAGTATATTAATACACAAAATTTGGAAGTAATTATATATGTACAGTAGATCACAATATATTGCAAAGACTAAAATTGACCTTGCAAGGTCAAAGGTCAAGGTCAATGTTGTAATAATTACCAATAGTTATCCGTTGGGTAAGTCAGCGTTACGCAATATACTACCTTACAAAATTGTAAGTAATTCTGTACAGTAGATTACAAAAAATTGTAAAAGCAAAATAATAATCTTTGAAGGTCAAGGGTCAAGGTCAAAGTCAATACATGCCACTGGTCACCCAGTGGGGCACGCCAGTTTTAAGCAATGTATCACTGTTCAAACTTTGAAGTAATTCTGCACAGTAGATCGCAAAATATTGCAAACGCAAAAAAAACCCAAAAACAATTTCAAGGTCAAAGGTCAAAGCTTAATAAAAATAATAGTTACCAATAGTTACTAATGATTACCTAGCAGAGCAAATCAACTTCCGGTAATAAATTGCCCAACGAAATTTGAACTAATTATGTACAGTGAACTGCAAGATATCCGAAAGACGCAAATGTAACGTTTCAAGGTCAAAGGTCAAGGTCAGTAAGGCAATAGGTACCCAATTGGGCATGTCAACCTAACGCAATGTACCATCAGACAAAATTCAAAGTAATTCTATACAACAGATCGCACAATGTAGCAAAGCAAAAAGTTCATATTTTAAGGTCAAAGGTCAAGGTCAAGGGTTTAAAAAAAAGGCCTTTCTAGACCAGAAAGTGCAATCATTAGAAAGAGCTTGTCGTTCTGATTCCAATGATACCAAAATAATTTCTGCAAGTCAATTAGAACCAAAGATATGAAATTTGCCTATTTACAAATTTCATGTTATCATTCTGGACACTCAAAAACGCTATTTTTACCAACTTTACAAGTGATTTTGAGGTACTTGGGAATGGAACAGGCTTTTGTAATAAATCAAGCATGTAGTCCACATACTTATTGTCTTGGAGCAACTAAACTTGTTTATATTGGCCTGATCGTTTTTAATACGAAGATCTTTAAAGTTGGAACAGTACGCGAATTTGCAATATGACACAAAAAGAGCGTAAAAATTAAATATTCAAAAATCATAACTCATGATCTAATTGTCTTAGAGAGAAAAAAAATGATACCGTTGGATTCAGATTGAAAAGTTTTATCTTACAATGCGTATTTTGCACATATGTGTTGAAATAAAAAATTGACTTTGGCATAAAGTTACAGTCAGATCGATTCAATCTAAAAATGTGGATCGAACTAAACTTTTCTGTAAACGTTTGCACCGAAAGCCTGCCTAAAATATATAAACGATCAAAAATTGAAGAAGAAAAAACAAACACACCATTAAACTTTCCTCTTATGTATATATATAGAACACTGAACAAACCGTAAAGTTAAAATTAAAGTTATTGAGTTTCTTTCTTAGGTTCACAAACTGATACATTGGATACAAATAAAGTTTTATTACAGCAAACTAATATAAGAGGAAAGTTTAATGGTGTATATATATATAAACGTACAAGAATTGAAGAAGAAAAAACAACCACACCATTAAACTTTCCTCTTATATATATAGTTTGCTGTAATAAAACTTTATTTGTATCCAATGTATCAGTTTGTGAACCTAAGAAAGAAACTCAATAACTTTAATTTTAACTTTACGATTTGTTCGGTGTTCTGAAAAGAATAAAGAAAATAACGTGCTGATTTACTTTTTCTCCCAATGGGGGAGATAGACAATGCCTATGCAAAGACAGCTATTTTTCGTCTTTGAGAAAGACTCTTCAGTCTGCATACCGGCCTGCAGAGAATGTCCACAGTGAACATTCAAACTGAGCTAGAAAACTTTCTCCAAGAGAAAGGTTGTCCTCTTTGCACCAGATTGAAAGTCCTCAATAAAAGCAAACCAGCACTTAATTAAAAAGAAATGGCAAAAATCTTGTGTAAAATAACAATGTTCTAAAATTACAATCCCTTGAAGAGAGTAGAAGAGATGGGATGCCATGTTGGTGGATCCAGTGAAGGATTCAATAGGGGAGGTCATAGAAATCGTAGTAAACACCAACATACTCCCGGTGAGGAGGAATGTAGAGAGGTGTGCCTGGATCAGGTAGACTGATGCGCTTTCCTTCTTCGAAGTATGATATAAACGTACAAGAATTGAAGAAGAAAAAACAACCACACCATTAAACTTTCCTCTTATATATATAGTTTGCTGTAATAAAACTTTATTTGTATCCAATGTATCAGTTTGTTAACCTAAGAAAGAAACTCAATAACTTTAATTTTAACTTTACGATTTGTTCGGTGTTCTGAAAAGAATAAAGAAAATAACGTGCTGATTTACTTTTTCTCCCAATGGGGGAGATAGACAATGCCTATGCAAAGACAGCTGTTTCGTCTTTGAGATATACTCTTCAGTCTGCATACCGGCCTGCAAAGAATGTCCACAGTGAACATTCAAACTGAGCTAGAAAACTTTCTCCAAGAGAAAGGTTGTCCTCTTTGCACCAGATTGAAAGTCCTCAATAAAAGCAAACCAGCACTTAATTAAAAAGAAATGGCAAAAATCTTGTGTAAAATAACAATGTTCTAAAATTACAATCCCTTGAAGAGAGTAGAAGAGATGGGATGCCATGTTGGTGGATCCAGTGAAGGATTCAATAGGGGAGGTCATAGAAATCGTAGTAAACACCAACATACTCCCGGTGAGGAGGAATGTAAAGAGGTGTGCCTGGATCAGGTAGACTGATGCGCTTTCCTTCTTCGAAGTATGATATAAACGTACAAGAATTGAAGAAGAAAAAACAACCACACCATTAAACTTTCCTCTTATATATATAGTTTGCTGTAATAAAACTTTATTTGTATCCAATGTATGATATAAACGTACAAGAATTGAAGAAGAAAAAACAACACACACACACACACACACACACACATATATATATATATATATATATATATATATATATATATATATATATATATATATATATATATATATATATATATATATATATTTCCTGGAAATTATAGACCTGTTAGTTTGACATGTATAGTATGTAAGATCCTTGAGTCATTTATTAGAGATGCGATTGTAAATCACATGAATGACTACAAATTGTATGCAAACTGTCAACATGGTTTTATAAGTAAGAGATCATGTACCACCCAGCTTATGGAAGTCATGGAGGAATTAACAGAGTTATTAGATGATGGCTATCCAGTGGACATAATTTATTTAGACGTTAGAAAGGCATTTGATAGTGTACCACATAATAGATTATTAATGGAAGTTAAGTCTTATGGCATAGCTGAAAATGTACATAATTGGATTAAGGACTTTTTAACCAATAGAGCTCAAAAGGTTAGGGTTGGAGACAAATATTAATTGGTAGCGAATGTACTCAGTGGAATCCCTCAGGGTAGCATCCTTGGACCTACTCTTTTTACTATTTTTATTAACGATCTTCCGGAGTGTGTAGAATCTCCATGTAGAATATTTGCTGATGATACAAAAATGTTTAGCAAATCATGCAACTGTCAGTTAGTTCAGCAAGATTTAAACAATCTACAGTATTGGACTACTAAATGGAAATTGTATTTTAATACAGATAAATGCAAGGTTATGCATGCTGGTAGGAAAAATCCAAACAAAGATTATACTATGAATAAGAACGATGTTCCAGTTTCATTAACAACATGTGAGAAGGAGAAGGATTTGGGAGTTATATTTGATAAAGATTTGTCTTTTGATGCACATATCGAAAGTTGCATAAATAAAGCGAACAAAATGATAGGGTTAATTAAAAGAACATTTATTAATATTGATTATGACATATTTATCAAACTATATAAGCACTAGTAAGGCAACATTTAGAATATGGCAACAATATATGGTATCCTAAATATAAATATCAATCAGTAGCTATTGAAAAGTTCAACGAAGGGCTTCAAAGCTTGTTAAGAAATGCAGAAATATGAATTATGAAAACAGACTTCTTTATCTTAATTTCTATTCCCTTAAAGGCAGAAGAGTCAGGGGAGACCTGATTGAAGCATATAAAATATTCAATGGCTATGTTGATTTGTCATGGGATGATTTATTTACATCTGTACAATATGATAGAACAAGGAATTCATATGGTAAGGTTTTTATTAAGCGATATAACACTAACATTAGAAAATATTGTTTCACTAACAGAATTGCTAACCTATGGAATGATTTACCAATGGATCTAAAATGTGCACCCAATACTAATACATTCAAAAGTCGTCTGAATAATCATCCAAATTTTATAAATATATTTAGCAGCATTGATTAAAATTGCATGATAGGAAAATCCAACCGTATTACACCTTGATCAAAGAAACATTCAAGTTTGATGAAACGATGGGACTGCCAAAAAGCTTGACGGCTTATTTAGTCCCTACCCTACTACTACTACTACTACTACTACTACTACTACTACTACTACTACTACTACTACTACTACTACTACTACTATTACTACTACTACTACTACTACTACTACTACTACTACTTATCACGAGTTTGTGACATTTTCTCCCGAACAGACAGAAAGGAAAACACAACTGTCTACCACTCGGTCGCAAAGGACTCCGTGTCTTTCATTTTAACCATCAATCAAGGGAGACAACTTACCCATGAAATGCGTGCAACCCGAATGTAGCTCTGACCTCTCGCGAGATCTCGAACTCAACTCCCAATCAGCTCAGAAATTGACCGGCCAAGTGGTCATTCTTCATTTTGTCTTCAGTTTGTCATCACCCCTTCACCTTCTCATCGTTTTCATCGTGTCCATCTACGGCCATTCTGCGCTGGGGTGTGGTTGAGGGCCTCGTTCCTGTTGGATCCAAGACTACGTTTTTCAACTCTTCACGGTACCTAGGCGTGAGAGTTGGCGAAGTTGTTGAACTTCGGCTGAATTCATCCATTTCTTCATCGTCACCCTCATCCCTTCTGTTTTGTTCTTCATCGACCCTCCTTTCTCCCCAACACCCCGACCGGCATTCTGAGGGAGTCCACGAGAAGGCTGTGGCTGGTTTTTCCCTTTCTCCCCAACACCTCGACCGGCATTCTGAGGGAGTCCACGAGAAGGCTGTGGCTGGTTTTTCCCCTTTCACCACCTTTTCCCGTCCGCGCTTGCCTTGGCCTGAGACCAGAACCGCGACGGAGAGGGTTCCAACACCTTTACTTTTTACCACGAGGAATTTGGTCAGTAGCTACATAAACTAGTATTAATCTAGTTCTTGGTCAGTAGCTACATAAACTAGTATTAATCTCGTGTAAAGTCGTACAACTCGCGCGTAATATTGTAAACTAGCTAGTTGTAGGTTTTTTAACATGTATATTTGTGTGTCTTCTTTTTGGTTTCATTTTTTATGATTTTCTTGCTTTTAGAATTATATTATGTAGAACGTGGCTGGTTGGGTCATTGCTAGTCCATTGCATAGGTTTTTCCGGTCGTAGAATTCGTTACCCAAAGTTCGGCACTCATTTTTTAATTAATGTTTATTTGCTTTTGAGCTTAAGTCAGACAGCTCGTTTTTCGGTGCGGAATGTGTATTTCAACTGGCAAGATTTGTAGAGCCAAATGCGTGTGCACTCAATTGTTAAGGGAGATAATCCAGTTTTAGTGTGTTCCTCTCCGAGGACCAGAATAGTTTCGCTGGTTGCTTCACCTTATCTAAGAGTTGTTTACTGTATGGCATATGGATGCGGTTCGGTTATTGCATATTTAGGAGGCGTTCTAATGCTTGTTGGGCGATTTCTGCGCGAAATTGTTCAGTTCATGTTTAATTTAGAATCATAGCTTTAGGTAATTGGCATTGTGGATAAGGAGCTTAATTTAGGCATTTGTTTAGGTGCGTTTGCGGTTTCAGAAACAGTGCGCCTCGCGGCCTGTGTTCTATCGGCCATTATCCTAGCTATGATAGGGAATAAGTTTGTTATTCCATTGGTGCTGTTAGAAATGCAGTTATGTGCATTACCAAGCGTTCATTCCCATTCTCGTTTTCATTTTGAGAGGAAGTGGTATTTAATGTTTTTGGCATTTTTGTCGTACATTGCGAATGTTATTTTTGGGAAATTCATTTCATGTCTATTGTTCACCCACCTTCTGGAAGAGATGAAAATGTATAATAGTTTTGGGACGGAATTTAATGTAATGCTTTCAAGAGCATCTAACTATCAAGGCTTGTATTTGAAATGACTGGAATTTATTAATAATATAGAAGCCTTGCTTTTCCAAAAGACTGTAAAACGTTTTAGTTACACTTTGAGTGAAATTATACCCCTAGACAGAGCTATGAATGTAAAGGATTGAAAAATATATTGTTTGTCAGTATTTTGGGGTTCTTGGAGAGAACCAAGTTTAAAAAGGGTGTGTGGGTTTACACCACTGACGAAACTGGTGGTGAGATTGTTTTGTTTTAGGAAATACAAAATTGTTATTGTCCTAGGTGTTCAAAACAGGGTTTTGTTTTGTTTTGTTTTATCCCACAGTCCTTGTTGCTGTTGTTACTGTTGCTGCCGCTGGTGCCCTGGTTGCCGCTGGTGCTCTGGTTGCCGCTGGTGCCCTTGTTGCCGTGGGCGCCTTTGTCTTGGCTTCCTTCGCCGAGCATGCGACAAGCTGTCCGCCTGCGTCCGGCCTGGTTCCTGACCCTGTGCCTGCTTGCGTCTAGCTCTGGCTTGAGAGCTGAGGGCGATTCCCGCTGGTGATCCTCGTCTCGACTGCTGTCGGTTTGCCCTCGGGTGGGCATCAGCAGTCTTCACCGTTCTTCTCTGCTGTATCTTCTGTCTTTATTTTCTCATCAAACTTTGGACGCTCTGCTGTATCTTGTGTCTTTGTTTTCTCTCATCGAACTTTGGACGCTTTGCTGTTTCTTCCACCCTTCAGTTTTGCAGATCTTCTCCTTTTCGGCTTGTGTTTCTCCATTTAAACACTTCTTTGGTTAATTAGTTTAGTTACCGGCTTTAGTTATTTTCTCTGTGGGCTAAACCTTTTGAATGCCATGCATAATATGTAAATAATTTGTTAAACGCAGAATGTATTGAATTGTGTAAGTGTGTGTCTGCTTGATTATAATAAATGGTCTTGTTTTGTATTGTATTTCTGGTGTGCGCGTGTGCCTTCTCCTGTGAGCTTGTTTGTTTGGGCGTACGAGACTCTCCTCGGGGTTCACGCTTTCCCTCTCTCGATCTTTGATCAAGATCGAGCGGGGGATTTTGTGACACTACTACTACTACATAATATAGATAGTTTGCTTTAATAAAACTTTTTTTGTGTCCAATGTATGTTTTTGTGAACCTAAGAAACAAACTCAATTACTATAACTTTAACATTACGATTTGTTTTGTGTTCTGAAAAGAAGAAAATAAAATAATGTGCTGATTTACTTTTTCTCCCAATGGGGGAGATAGACAATGCCTATGCAAAGACAGCTGTTTCGTCTCGTGAAAAACTCTTCAGTCTGCATGTCGGCCTGCAAAGAATGTCCATAGTGAATGTTCAAGCTGAGCTAGAAGACTTTCTACAAGAGAATGGTTGTCCTCTTTGCACCAGATTGAAAGTCCACAATAAAAGCAAACCAGCACTTAAAAATATCTAAAGCGATTTTACACATTAGCAAGTAGCAACGTAGCAGATGATGTCTGCACACGTATTTATGTCGAATTTACAAGTCTAGATCTAGATCAAGCAAACGTGCTAACAGCAGTGATGATACACCTAGCTGCTTTTGATGGCTATTTTCGTCACTTGCAAAGATTCATTAATTCCACTGAATGTTCTCGCTGCAAATGTTTACTAGAAGCAACTTTTGCCAAACTCGGGTAAGGGGTAGGGTTAAGACTAGGTTAGGGCTAACTTTTTTAACCTTTGCAAGTGACTCGATCAAATGTGGTATAATCACTGCCGTTAGCTGTACATTTGATCTAGCTAAAGATCACGTGAGTTGCTGTCGGGAGAGTACACCTTGCAGACAGCGATGAGTATATGTGGTATCATCACTGCCGTTAGCTGTACATTTGATCTAGCTAAAGATCACGTGAGTTGCTGTCGGGAGAGTACACCTTGCAGACAGCGATGAGTATATGTGGTATCATCACTGCCGTTAGCTGTACATTTGATCTGGCTAAAGATCACGTGAGTTGCTGTCGGGAGAGTACACCTTGCAGACAGCGATGAGTATATGTGGTATCATCACTGCCGTTAGCTGTACATTTGATCTGGCTAAAGATCACGTGAGTTGCTGTCGGGAGAGTACACCTTGCAGACAGCGATGAGTATATGTGGTATCATCACTGCCGTTAGCTGTACATTTGATCTGGCTAAAGATCACGTGAGTTGCTGTCGGGAGAGTACACCTTGCAGACAGCGATGAGTATATGTGGTATCATCACTGCCGTTAGCTGTACATTTGATCTGGCTAAAGATCACGTGAGTTGCTGTCGGGAGAGTACACCTTGCAGACAGCGATGAGTATATGTGGTATCATCACCGCCGTTAGCTGTACATTTGATCTAGCTAAAGATCACGTGAGTTGCTGTCGGGAGAGTACACCTTGCAGACAGCGATGAGTATATGTGGTATCATCACTGCCGTTAGCTGTACATTTGATCTGGCTAAAGATCACGTGAGTTGCTGTCGGGAGAGTACACCTTGCAGACAGCGATGAGTATATGTGGTATCATCACTGCCGTTAGCTGTACATTTGATCTAGCTAAAGATCACGTGAGTTGCTGTCGGGAGAGTACACCTTGCAGACAGCGATGAGTATATGTGGTATCATCACTGCCGTTAGCTGTACATTTGATCTAGCTAAAGATCACGTGAGTTGCTGTCGGGAGAGTACACCTTGCAGACAGCGATGAGTATATGTGGTATCATCACTGCCGTTAGCTGTACATTTGATCTAGCTAAAGATCACGTGAGTTGCTGTCGGGAGAGTACACCTTGCAGACAGCGATGAGTATATGTGGTATCATCACTGCCGTTAGCTGTACATTTGATCTAGCTAAAGATCACGTGAGTTGCTGTCGGGAGAGTACACCTTGCAGACAGCGATGAGTATATGTGGTATCATCACTGCCGTTAGCTGTACATTTGATCTAGCTAAAGATCACGTGAGTTGCTGTCGGGAGAGTACACCTTGCAGACAGCGATGAGTATGGCCCTATCATTCCTGGGGGAAATCCGAACTGTATTGTAAGTCCTAAAAACAAACTGATTGATAGAAACATTGTCTATTATGTATATAGTATTAAGTTATTATTCCAAACACTGCACTTAAGTCAAAACATATTCTTACTTTAAAGAACTCTATTTCTTGTTATTGAAATCACCCCCCACCCCACCCACCCCCTTAGTCCTAGTCTAATGAACAGGCTGGTCCAGTCTAAGGAGCGGGTTTGTTTTCAACGCAGAAGTGGAGATTCTAAGTTAGTGAAGGTTTGCATCTTTCAGAATTTTGTTCAGCTAATGATTAGTGCATTAAATTCGTTTGAAAATATGTATGAAAATTACGTTTCGACTTTATAGCCTGTAGAACTATGTTATCTGCACATGAGTAAATCCAGCTTTTGAACTGTGTGCAGCGGTCAGATTGTTTTAGATCTACTGGGACAGGGCTCCAGTATTTGTTGTCACTCGCTTCAGCTGTTTTAAACTCTGAAATTTATCAAAGCAGATCGGTACATATATGTTATTTGTACTTTGACATGGTACATGGCTTTTGGCCTTCTAGCGGTCTCGTGTGGGAAAAAACCGATACCTCGAAGGCCAAAAGCCATGTACCATGGCAAAGTACAAATAACTAATAATATAAGGACCATTGACGTCATAGCGTCCAGATGACGAGCTACGCAAAATTAATGCACTCACTGTAGTGATGACATGTTCTAGTCTGAATTACACTACATTCTAAATTACTGAACCGATTTTTAATAACAAGCACAACTGTCCCACAGGCCTCACAATGATGCCCGTATTTTATTTATTTATTCATTTATTTATTTATTAGGAACATTTCTAGAGCACTTATGTTTTAAGCTCTAAGAGCGTTATCTTACCTAAATGACAAGGCTTGTAAATAGTCTATTTGCCAAACATGTGAACCCAGAAGTGTCGAGTACTGTAAGGTTTTTTTGCGGAAATGTACTGTATGGGTCCCCAGCAGTCAGAAAATGCCGGATGCTAACTTGCATGTGTTGAGCAATTTGCATAATTAGCATAATTAGCTCAAATTAGCATAATTACCTCTATCGGTAATATCTCGGCAACCCCTTTGACCGATTTGGACGATCTTAGAGTGGTTTTCGGGGTTATTGGTGACTCTGAATCCATTTATAACATTTCTGAAATTCAAGATGGCCTATCCCCTTGCCCCGTGAATATGACCTCGGCATGTTCCGATATGACAAGGTCGTTCAAAACACAAGTCCAACCCTCCTCAAGCTTATCTGCAGTCTTGTGTCCAAGGAAGGAAAGGTGACCAAAGCATCGCTGACACTGGCTCAATGCATCCAACAGCACGTCAGTAGGAGCTGGAATCAGACAACTTTGGGGCTTGCTCTGAAACTTCACCATCAGCATGGGAACGTTGGACTTCATCGTATGTAGTGAGAATGCCATGGTCATTCAGTGTCTGAATCAGTGCCAAGGTCATATTCACGGGGCAAGGGCATAGTCTGGACCTCTGCTCGCACTCTCCTGACAAGCTTGCTGACATCATCATCGTCATCACGAACAGTTTGAGCTTCTTTTACTAGTTTGAGTGACTTGCCGACATAGTGTCTAAAACCAACAATAGTCGAGCACCCCTCAATCCTCAGTACTACTACTCTTTCTCCAAAATAATCACACAAGTTGCATATCAGTTGTTTCCTGCTGAGATCCCTGGAGTTAGCCACATATACATCATGTAACTCTGACACAGTCGAAGTCACCGACTGGTCCGCATTCATCTGGTCAATGACAGCAGCTAAGCAACTATTGACTGGTTTACAACTAGCACTTGCACTTGAATCAATAGGCACCTTCCTACAGTTGTTGTAGCAAGTGGTGTGGTATTGGGCATCAGCTGCGGGCAGGTCCACGACGCCATTCACCCGTAGCTTCACTACCTCTGCCCATTCATCCTGGCGCTCATCACATTTAGACAAGATGACGTCTTTGAAGGACGGAACACCTGGTCTCTCCACAGTCTGGCATTGGCTAACCGGGTCCCACCTTCCAGGGTTTTGGGGGTCTTTAGGTTTACAAATAATAACACAGAACAGACAGTGTTTCTGATAATCAAAGGCAGATACTTGAGAGCGAACAATTCGCTTTCCTGGCTGAATATGAGTTGAGTCCGACTTGCGTTTGGTCACATTTCTAGACGTAGAGGTATATGAGCTATAACAAGATTTGTGACACAATACAGAGGCCAATGTAGCACCATGAGTAGCAATGATGTTTAATAAAGTCTCATGTGTAGCTCTATCTCCAAGCTCTTCACTCTGACGCAGTAGTGTAGCCACACCTTTAGATCGGGTCGTTTTGAATTCTGTGTCCTTGCCGTTGCATGGCGCAAATAGACATTCATTCCGTGCCATGCTTACCTGAAATAAAAGGAAAACCTTGATTAATATAAGGTTTAATTCATATTTTGTTGTATAAACATCCTGCAATTTATAACTGAGTTGATGTTATTTCAATTATTGCCCACCGGGGGCTGAAATATGGCCACTTCCGGTTTAAACCGGAAGTGGCGGCCATCTTGAATTTCAGAAATGTCATAAATGGATTCAGAGTCACCAATAACCCCCGAAAACCACTCTAAGATCGTCCAAGTCGGCCAAGGGGTTGCCGAGATATTACCGATAGAGGTAATTATGCTAATTTGAGCTAATTATGCAAATTGCTCAACACATGCAAGTTAGCATCCGGCATTTTCTGACTGCTGGAGACCCATACAGTACATTTCCGCAAAAACACCTTACAGTACTCGACACTTCTGGGTTCACAATGGGGACCTTAAGGCTGGCAAGTATTTTAACTTAGGCAATTGTTTTTGCTTTGTTCTCTGCTGATGAACTGGGACTACGTTTGCATGGCTTTGCCATCCTGTGCTCCATTCTTCCGTTATTTCTTCCTCCACTGTGTGTCGCTCTCTCTGATTCCCTGGGTGTGGCGCATGAGGGTGGTACTGATTTCTCTCCCTCCGTCCTCCATTCCTGGCTGCAGTGCTGAGGTGCTGATGCTGGCCTTTCCTCTCCTGCCCCCCCCCCCCCCCCCCCCCCTCTCTTGCCTTTCAATGCTCTGTCACTCTGAAAGAGGCATAGATGGGCCATGTTTCAATCAGAAGTTTACTGTTTACCCCCCCCCCCCCCCCCTCTTGCCTTTCAATGCTCTGTCACTCTGAAAGGGGTCTGGAAGAGGCATAGATGGGCCATGTTTCAATCAAAAGTTTACTGTTTACCCCCCCCCCCCCCCCCCCTCCCCTCTTGCCTTTCAATGCTCTGCCACTCTGAAAGGGGTCTGGAAGAGGCATAGATGGGCCATGTTTCAATCAGAAGAAGTTTACTGTTTACCCCCCCCCCCCCCCCCCCTCCCTCTTGCCTTTCAATGCTCTGCCACTCTGAAAGGGGTCTGGAAGAGGCATAGATGGGCCATGTTTCAATCAAAAGTTTACTGTTTACCCCCCCCCCCCCCCCTCCCCTCTTGCCTTTCAATGCTCTGCCACTCTGAAAGGGGTCTGGAAGAGGCATAGATGGGCCATGTTTCAATCAGAAGTTTACTGCTTACCTCCTCCCCCCCCCTCTTGCCTTTCAATGCTCTGCCACTCTGAAAGGGGTCTGGAAGAGGCATAAATGGGCCATGTTTCAATCAGAAGTTTACTGCTTACCCCCCCCCCCCCCCCCCCCTCCCTCTTGCCTTTCAATGCTCTGCCACTCTGAAAGGGGTCTGGAAGAGGCATAGATGGGCCATGTTTCAATCAAAAGTATACTGTTTACCACCCCCCCCCCCCCCCTCTTGCCTTTCAATGCTCTGCCACTCTCAAAGGGGTCTGGAAGAGGCATAAATGGGCCATGTTTCAATCAAAAGTTTACTGCTTACCTCCTCCCCCCCCCCCCCCTCTTGCCTTTCAATGCTCTGCCACTCTGAAAGGGGTCTGGAAGAGGCATAGATGGGCCATGTTTCAATCAAAAGTTTACTGCTTACCTCCTCCCCCCCCCCCCCCTCTTGCCTTTCAATGCTCTGCCACTCTGAAAGGGGTCTGGAAGAGGCATAAATGGGCCATGTTTCAATCAAAAGTTTACTGCTTACCCCCCCCCCCCCCTCCCTCTTGCCTTTCAATGCTCTGCCACTCTGAAAGGGGTCTGGAAGAGGCATAGATGGGCCATGTTTCAATCAGAAGTTTACTGTTTACCCCCCCCCCCCCCCCCCTCCCTCTTGCCTTTCAATGCTCTGCCACTCTGAAAGGGGTCTGGAAGAGGCATAGATGGGCCATGTTTCAATCAGAAGTTTACTGCTTACCCCCCCCCCCCCCCCCCCCCCTCCCTCTTGCCTTTCAATGCTCTGCCACTCTGAAAGGGGTCTGGAAGAGGCATAGATGGGCCATGTTTCAATCAAAAGTTTACTGCTTACCCCCCCCCCCCCCCCCCCCCCCCCCCCTCCCTCTTGCCTTTCAATGCTCTGCCACTCTGAAAGGGGTCTGGAAGAGGCATAGATGGGCCATGTTTCAATCAGAAGTTTACTGTTGTTTTTCCAGCCCCCCCCCCCCCCCCCCCCCCCCCCCCCCCCCCCCCCCCTTGCCTTTCAATGCTCTTTCACTCTGAAAGGGGTCTGGAAGAGGTATAGATGGGCCATGTTTCAATCAAAAGTTACTGTTGTTTTTCCAGCCCCCCCTTGCCTTTCAATGCTCTGTCACTCTGAAAGCTCTGCAGCCAACTAGGGGTCTGGGAGAGGTATAGATGGGCCATGTTTCAATCAAAAGTTTACTGTTGTTTTTCCAGCCCCCCCCCCCCCCCCACCCCCTTGCCTTTCAATGATCTGTCACTCTGAAAGCTCTATAGCCAACCAGGGGTCTGGGAGAGGTATAGATGGGCCATGTTTCAATCAAAATATTACTATTTTTTAATAGTTCGTTTCATTATTGTTTATTATTATTTACGTTTTATTTCTTTATTGTTTGCTTTTGGGCACAAAGACCATTTCTGGTTCTGTAGGTTGAAGTGTCACAACCCCGACACGATCCTTTCCCCCGAAGGTACATCGGCCTTGGACACAGTCAGGTTCTGTAGGTTGAATTGTCACAACCCGGACACGATCCTTTTACCCATAGGCCTTGGACACAGTCAGGTTCTGTAGGTTGAATTGTCACAACCCCGACACGATCCTTTTACCCATAGGCCTTGGACACAATCAGGTTCTGTAGGTTGAATTTTTTTTTTATTTATTATTGTCACAACCCCGACACGATCCTTTCCCCCCCAAGGTAAATCAGCCTTGGACACAGTCAGGCCCATCCTTTTCCCCCCAAGGTACATCGGCCTTGGACACAGTCAGGCCCATACTTTCCCCCCAAGGTACATCGGGGTTGTCATAGTCAGGCCCATCCTTTCCCCCCAAGGTACATCGGCCTTGGACACAGTCAGGCCCATCCTTTTCCCCCCAAGGTACATCGGCCTTGGACACAGTCAGGCCCATCCTTTCCCCCCAAGGTACATCGGGGTTGGACATAGTCAGGCCCATCCTTTCCCCCCAAGGTACATCGGCCTTGGACACAGTCAGGCCCATCCTTTTCCCCCAAGGTGCATCGGGGTTGGACACAATCAGGCCCATCCTTTCCCCCAAGGTACACCGGTGTTGGACACAGTCAGGCCCATCCTTTTCCCCCCAAGGTACATATGCCTTGGACACAGTCAGGCCCATCCCTCCCCCCCCCCCCGGCCTTGGACACAATCAGGCCCATCCTTTCCCCCCAAGGTACAAACCTTCGTATTGAGACATGGCCCACATTATGGACACACTGTTAGCAAAACCTTCGTATTGAAACATGGCCCACATTATGGACATACTGTTAGCAAAACCTTCGTATTGAAACATGGCCCACAGTTGTGAACACACTGTTAGCAAAACCTTCGTATTGAAACATGGCCCACATTATGGACACACTGTTAGCAAAACCTTCGTATTGAAACATCGCCCACAGTTGTGGATACACTGTTAGCAAAACCTTCGTATTGAAACATGGCCCATAGTTGTGGACACACTGTTAGCAAAACCTTCGTTGTGGACAGAGGTGCACACTGCGAACACTAACCCTTTCTGAGCTGAACACTTTGAACACTAACCCTTTCTGAGCTGAACACTGGGAACGTTAACCCTTTCTGAGCTGAACACTGGGAACGTTAACCCTTTCAGAGCTGAACACTGTGAACGTTAACCTTTTCTGAGCTGAACACTGAACGTTAACCCTTTCTGAGCTGAACACTGTGAACGTTAACCCTTTCTGAGCTGAACACTGTGAACGTTAACCCTTTCTGAGCTGAACATTGAACGTTAACCCTTTCTGAGCTGAACACTGTGAACGTTAACCCTTTCTGAGCTGAACACTGTGAACGTTAACCCTTTCTGAGCTGAACACTGTGAACGTTAACCCTTTCTGAGCTGAACACTGCGAACGTTAAC
>CM065685.1:65813852-65844733 GCA_017654935.2 Phymorhynchus buccinoides
CCCATGTCAACACAGTGATGTGCAAGTCATATTATTGCTGGTCATAATACACGTTGCTATGTTTTGCTCCTTCCCCATGTCAACACAGTGATGTGCAAGTCATATTATTACTGGTCACAACGCACGTTGCTATGTTTTGCTCCTTCCCCATGTCAACACAGTGATGTGCAAGTCATATTATTGCTGGTCACAACACACGTTGCTATGTTTTGCTCCTTCCCCATGTCAACACGGTGATGTGCAAGTCATATTATTACTGGTCACAACGCACGTTGTTATTTGTTGCTGTAGCCCCATGTCAACACAGTGATGTGCAAGTCATATTATTACTGGTCACAATGCACGTTGCTATGTTTTGCTCCTTCCCCATGTCAACACAGTGATGTGCAAGTCATATTATTGCTGGTCACAATGCACGTTGCTATGTTTTGCTCCTTCCCCATGTCAACACAGTGATGTGCAAGTCATATTATTGCTGGTCACAACACACGTTGCTATGTTTTGCTCCTTCCCCATGTCAACACAGTGATGGGCAAGTCATATTATTACTGGTCACAACGCACGTTGCTATGTTTTGCTCCTTCCCCATGTCAACACAGTGATGTGCAAGTCATATTATTGCTGGTCACATTGCACGTTGCTATGTTTTGCTCCTTCCCCATGTCAACACAGTGATGTGCAAGTCATATTATTGCTGGTCACAACACACGTTGCTATGTTTTGCTCCTTCCCCATGTCAACACAGTGATGTGCAAGTCATATTATTACTGGTCACAACGCACGTAGTTATTTGTTGCTGTAGCCCCATGTCAACACAGTTATGTGCATTTCATTATTACTGGTCATAATGCACGTTGCTATGTTTTGCTCCTTCCCCATGTCAACACAGTGATGAGCAAGTCATATTATTGCTGGTCACAATGCACGTTGCTATATTTTGCTCCTTCCCCATGTCAACACAGTGATGAGCAAGTCATATTATTGCTGGTCACAATGCACGTTGCTATGTTTTGCTCCTTCCCCATGTCAACACAGTGATGTGCAAGTCATATTATTGCTGGTCACAATGCACGTTGCTATGTTTTGCTCCTTCCCCATGTCAACACAGTGATGTGCAAGTCATATTATTACTGGTCATAATACACGTTGATATGTTTTGCTCTTTACCCATGTCAACACAGTGATGTGCAAGTCATATTATTTCTGCCTTTGTTCTTTCAAGACTTGATTACTGTAATTCTCTCCTTGCTGGCTGCCCACAAAATCTCCTGATTAAATTGCAGAAAGTCCAAAATAATGCTGCTCGCCTCGTCCTGAAATGCCCGAGGACCTCTCATGTTTCTCCTTTGCTTCAATCTCTCCACTGGCTCCCTGTTGAAAAGCGCATAGAGTATAAACTCTCTCTATTATGTTACAAGTCACTGAATGGTTTGGCCCCATCATATCTCTCTGATCTTCTATCGATTTATACTCCCACTAGACTGCTTCGCTCCTCCTCTGACACTCACGTTCTGCAGATCCCCCGTTTCCGTGCCAGAACTCTTGGCGAACGTTCTTTTTCTTTCCAAGCTCCCTCCTCCTGGAATGGCCTCCCTTCTGCACTCCGAACCTCAAACAGCCTCTCTTCTTTCAAGTCCTCCCTCAAAACAACTCTCTTCAAAACATAATCTTTCTTATCCTCCTCCTGCAAAGGTTATCCGTTGAGTCATGTGTGTGTGTGCGTGTGCGTGCGTGTGTGTGTGTGTGTTTTGTTGTGTGTGTGTGTGTGTGTGTGTGTGTGTGTGTGTGTGTGTGTGTGTGTGTGTGTGTGTGTGTGTGTGTGTGTGTGTGTGTTTGACCTTAAGTTCGTGTGAGTGTTTTGTGTGTTGTCCAGCTTTTCATTTTGTTAGTATTGTTTTTATCATGATTGTAAGCGCTTAGGGCTTTTGTTAAGATTAAGCGCCCTAAATATTCATTATTATTATTATTATTATTATTATTACTGGTCACAATACACGTTGCTATGTTTTGCTCTTTCCCCATGTCAACACAGTGATGTGCAAGTCATATTATTACTGGTCACAACACACGTTGCTATGTTTTGCCCCTTCCCCATGTCAAAACAGTGATGTGCAAGTCATATTATTACTGGTCACAACACACGTTGCTATGTTTTGCTCCTTCCCCATGTCAACACAGTGATGTGCAAGTCATATTATTGCTGGTCACAACACACGTTGCTATGTTTTGCTCCTTCCCCATGTCAACACAGTGATGTGCAAGTGATATTATTACTGGTCACAACACACGTTGCTATGTTTTGCCCCTTCCCCATGTCAACACAGTGATGTGCAAGTCATATTATTACTGGTCACAACACACGTTGCTATGTTTTGCCCCTTCCCCATGTCAACACAGTGATGTGCAAGTCATATTATTACTGGTCACAATGCACGTTGCTATGCTTTGCTCCTTCCCCATGTCAACACAGTGATGTGCAAGTCATATTATTGCTGGTCACATTGCACGTTGCTATGTTTTGCTCTTTACCCATGTCAACACAGTGATGTGCAAGTCATATTATTACTGGTCATAATACACGTTGCTATGTTTTGCTCCTTCCCCATGTCAACACAGTGATGTGCAAGTCATATTATTGCTGGTCACATTGCACGTTGCTATGTTTTGCTCTTTACCCATGTCAACACAGTGATGTGCAAGTCATATTATTACTGGTCATAATACACGTTGCTATGTTTTGCTCCTTCCCCATGTCAACACAGTGATGTGCAAGTCATATTAATTATTATTACTGGTCACAATGCACGTTGCTATGTTTTGCTCCTTCCCCATGTCAACACAGTGATGTGCAAGTCATATTATTGCTGGTCACAATGCACGTTGCTATTTTTTGCTCCTTCCCCATGTCAACACAGTGATGTGCAAGTCATATTATTACTGGTCACAATGCACGTTGCTATGTTTTGCTCCTTCCCCATGTCAACACAGTGATGTGCAAGTCATATTATTACTGGTCATAATACACGTTGCTATGTTTTGCTCCTTCCCCATGTCAACACAGTGATGTGCAAGTCATATTAATTATTATTACTGGTCACAATGCACGTTGCTATGTTTTGCTCCTTCCCCATGTCAACACAGTGATGTGCAAGTCATATTATTACTGGTCACAATACACGTTGCTATGTTTTGCTCTTTACCCATGTCAACACAGTGATGTGCAAGTCATATTATTACTGGTCATATACACGTTGCTATGTTTTGCTCCTTCCCCATGTCAACACAGTGATGTGCAAGTCATATTAATTATTATTACCGGTCACAATGCACGTTGCTATGTTTTGCTCCTTCCCCATGTCAACACAGTGATGTGCAAGTCATATTATTGCTGGTCACAATGCACGTTGCTATTTTTTGCTCCTTCCCCATGTCAACACAGTGATGTGCAAGTCATATTATTACTGGTCACAATGCACGTTGCTATGTTTTGCTCCTTCCCCATGTCAACACAGTGATGTGCAAGTCATATTATTGCTGGTCACAATGCACGTTGCTATGTCTTGCTCCTTCCCCATGTCAACACAGTGATGTGCAAGTCATATTATTACTGGTCACAACGCACGTTGTTATTTGTTGCTGTAGCCCCATGTCAACACAGTGATGTGCAAATCATATTATTACTGGTCACAATGCACGTTGCTATGTTTTGCTCTTTCCCCATGTCAAAACAGTGATGTGCATGTCATGTTGTTACTAAAGTATCACTGTGCCGTCATGGGGAAAGAGCGGAAAATAGCAACGTGTATTGTGACCATTATTGAACAAACTAACAAACCATTGATGAAAGATGGCTGAAAAGATGGACAGACAGACAGACAGGCAGACAGACAGACGGACAGACAGACAGACGGACCTGACAAACGCATCGAACAGATTAACACACTGATCTCTTCCTTTTCCCCCCCGTGAAAGACAGCCAGCCAGCCAGATAGCCAGTCAGCCAGCCAACCAGACAGCCAACCAGCCTGCCAGCCAGCCAGCCAACCAGTCAGTCAGCCAGCCAGCCAGCCAACCAACCAGTCAGCCAGCCAGCCAATCAACCAGCCAGCCAGCCAGTCTGCCAACCAGTCAGTCAGCCAGCCAACCAACCAGCCAGCCAACCATCCATCCATCCATCCATCCATCCAACCAGACAGCCATCCAATCAGCCAACCAGTCAACCAGCCAGCCAACCAGTCTGCCAGGCAGACAGCCAACCAACTAGACAGACAGGCAACCATCCATCCATCCATCCAGCCAGATATCCAGGCCACGAAATGTATCGAACACAGTAACAAACCAACAAACGACTGTTTCTTCCGTTTTTCCATGAAAACCAGACAGACAGACAGACAGACAGACAGGCAGGCAGAGAGACAGACATCCCAAGCAAACAGACAGGCATAGAGACCTCTAAATGCGTTGAACAAACAAACAACTGTACCCTTTCTTTTCCATGACAGACAGACAGACAGACAGACAGAGACAGACGGACAGACAGACAGAGAGAGAGAGAGAGAGACAGACGTCCCAAACAAACAGACAGGCAGAGAGACCTCTAAATGCGTTGAAGAAACACACAACTGTTTTCTTTCTTTTCCATGACAGACAGACAGACAGAATGATAGACAGATATTCAGACCTCTAAACGCATTGAACAAACTAACAAACAACTGTTTCCTTTCTTTTCCATGATAGATAGACAGACAGACAGATAGACAGACAGACAGACAGACAGATATTCAGACCTCCAAAGGCATTGAACAAACTAACAAACAACTGTTTCCTTTCTTTTCCATGACAGACAGACAGACAGACAGACAGACAGACAGTCAGACAGACAGATACCTCCAAAGGCATTGAACAAACTAACAAACTGTTTCCTTTCTTCCTTTTTTCTTCATGAAAGTCAGGCGTGTTCTATTGTGCTTGGAGCCCCCCCCCCCCCCCCCCCCCCCCCCCACGCACACACTTCACTCACCTCCCCCCCCCTCCCTCCATTTCCCTCTCGGTGGCAAGCTCTGCACAATACGCCCCAATTGCTCTTTCCACCGCACCATTCAAAACACCTCAGCCGAAACATATTATTTTTGGTGTGTTATTTCCACGCCACTCCTCACCCTCGTCCCTTCCATTCCCCCCCCCCCCTCTCTCTCTCTCTCTCTCTCTCTCTCTCTCTCTCTCTCTCTCTCTCTCTCTCTCTCTCTCTCTCTCTCTCTCTCTCTCTCTCTCTCTCTCTCTCTCTGAGTGAGGTCTGTCAATGCAGTTAATATAATGATATCCTATTGAATGAAGTGTATCTAACCCAAAAGCTGTCCTTTCTAAATGAAGCAAATGAAAAACAAGAAGTGAGCCATAAATATGGAAGAGGGTGAGAGTGGGGTCAGGGGAGGGGGCAGGGAAAGGCGGAAGGGTTAGTGTTAGAGAGAGAGAGAGAGAGAGAGAGAGAGAGAGAGAGAGAGAGAGAGAGAGAGAGAGAGAGAGAGAGAGAGAGAGAGAGGTGGGGAAATGATACTAGGGTGTTAAGTGGAGACAGGGGGGGAGGGGGTATGGACGAGTAAGGAAAACACCCAAAGAGAACACGTGACCGCACGTGCGCTGTATTGATGGAAAGTGTGCAACAACAGGCCGCAACCAGACGTGACTGTTGAAGACGAAAAGGTGGATGTCGATTGGGAGTCTATGAAAATGACAATGATGGGATGTATATGAACTGGTAGAAGGGAAGATGATTGTAAGGGTATTAACTGTTGATAACCTTCTGTGTTTTAACTGTTGATAACCTTATGTGTTTTAATTGGTGGATATGATGGAAAGTATATCAACTGGTAGAAGGGAAGATGATTGTAAGGGTATTAACTGTTGATAACCTTCTGTGATATGAAGGGATGTATATCAACTGGTAGAAGGGAAGATGATTGGGGTATTAACTGTTGTGTGTTTTATTGTGGATATGATGGAAAGTATATCTGGTAGAAGGGAAGATGATTGTAAGGGTATTAACTGTTGATAACCTTCTGTGTTTTTATTGTGGATATGATGGAAAGTATATCAACTGGTAGAAGGGAAGATGATTGTAAGGGTATTAACTGTTGATAACCTTCTGTGTTTTTATTGTGGATATGATGGGATGTATATCAACTGGTAGAAGGGAAGATGATTGTAAGGGTATTAACTGTTGATAACCTTCTGTGTTTTAATTGTGGATATGATGGGATGTATATCAACTGGTAGAAGGGAAGATGATTGTAAGGGTATTAACTGTTGATAACCTTCTGTGTTTTATTGTGGATATGATGGGATGTATATCAACTGGTAGAAGGGAAGATGATTGTAAGGGTATTAACTGTTGATAACCTTCTGTGTTTTAATTGTGGATATGATGGGATGTATATCAACTGGTAGAAGGGAAGGGAATTGTAAAGGGTATAAACGGTTTATATTAAAGGGTATTAACGGCTAATAACCTTCCATATTTTAATTGGTGGATATGATGGAAGGTATATCAAATGGTAGAAGGGAAGGGAATTGTAAAGGGTATAAACGGTTTATATTAAAGGGTATTAACGGTTGATAACCTTCTATATTTTAATTGTGGATATGATGGAAGGTATATCAAATGGTAGAAGGGAAGGGAATTATAAAGGGTATTAACGGTTTATATTAAAGGGTATTAACGGTTGATAACCTTCTGTGTTTTAATTGTGGATATGATGGGATGTATATCAACTGGTAGAAGGGAAGGGAATTGTAAAGGGTATTAACGGTTTATATTAAAGGGTATTAACGGTTGATAACCTTCTATATTTTAATTGCTGGATATGATGGAAGGTATATCAAATGGTAGAAGGGAAGGGAATTGTAAAGGGTATTAACGGTTTATATTAAAGGGTATTAACGGTTGACAATCTTCCATATTTTAATTCGTGGATATGATGGGAGGTATATCAAATGGTAGAAGGGAAGGGAATCATAAAGGGTATTAACGGTTGATAACCGTATATGTTTTAATTCGTGGATATGATGGAAGGTATATCAAATGGTAGAAGGGAAGGGAATCATAAAGGGTATTAACGGTTGATATATTCTGTGTATTAACGGTTGATAACCTTATGTGTTTTAATTGGTGGATATGATGGAAAGTATATCAACTGGTAGAAGGGAAGATGATTGTAAGGGTATTAACTGTTGATAACCTTCTGTGTTTTTATTGTGGATATGAAGGGATGTATATCAACTGGTAGAAGGGAAGATGATTGTAAGGGTATTAACTGTTGATAACCTTCTGTGTTTTTATTGTGGATATGATGGAAAGTATATCAACTGGTAGAAGGGAAGATGATTGTAAGGGTATTAACTGTTGATAACCTTCTGTGTTTTTATTGTGGATATGATGGGATGTATATCAACTGGTAGAAGGGAAGATGATTGTAAGGGTATTAACTGTTGATAACCTTCTGTGTTTTAATTGTGGATATGATGGGATGTATATCAACTGGTAGAAGGGAAGATGATTGTAAGGGTATTAACTGTTGATAACCTTCTGTGTTTTTATTGTGGATATGATGGGATGTATATCAACTGGTAGAAGGGAAGATGATTGTAAGGGTATTAACTGTTGATAACCTTCTGTGTTTTTATTGTGGATATGATGGGATGTATATCAACTGGTAGAAGGGAAGATGATTGTAAGGGTATTAACTGTTGATAGCCTTCTGTGTTTTAATTGTGGATATGATGGGATGTATATCAACTGGTAGAAGGGAAGGGAATTGTAAAGGGTATAAACGGTTTATATTAAAGGGTATTAACGGCTAATAACCTTCCATATTTTAATTGGTGGATATGATGGAAGGTATATCAAATGGTAGAAGGGAAGGGAATTGTAAAGGGTATAAACGGTTTATATTAAAGGGTATTAACGGTTGATAACCTTCTATATTTTAATTGTGGATATGATGGAAGGTATGTCAAATGGTAGAAGGGAAGGGAATTATAAAGGGTATTAACGGTTTATATTAAAGGGTATTAACGGTTGATAACCTTCTGTGTTTTAATTGTGGATATGATGGGATGTATATCAACTGGTAGAAGGGAAGGGAATTGTAAAGGGTATTAACGGTTTATATTAAAGGGTATTAACGGTTGATAACCTTCTATATTTTAATTGCTGGATATGATGGAAGGTATATCAAATGGTAGAAGGGAAGGGAATTGTAAAGGGTATTAACGGTTTATATTAAAGGGTATTAACGGTTGACAATCTTCCATATTTTAATTCGTGGATATGATGGGAGGTATATCAAATGGTAGAAGGGAAGGGAATCATAAAGGGTATTAACGGTTGATAACCGTATATGTTTTAATTCGTGGATATGATGGAAGGTATATCAAATGGTAGAAGGGAAGGGAATCATAAAGGGTATTAACGGTTGATAGCCTTCTGTGTTTTTATTGTGGATATGATGGGATGTATATCAACTGGTAGAAGGGAAGATGATTGTAAGGGTATTAACTGTTGATAACCTTCTGTGTTTTTATTGTGGATATGATGGAAAGTATATCAACTGGTAGAAGGGAAGATGATTGTAAGGGTATTAACTGTTGATAACCTTCTGTGTTTTTATTGTGGATATGATGGGATGTATATCAACTGGTAGAAGGGAAGATGATTGTAAGGGTATTAACTGTTGATAACCTTCTGTGTTTTAATTGTGGATATGATGGGATGTATATCAACTGGTAGAAGGGAAGATGATTGTAAGGGTATTAACTGTTGATTTCTGTGTTTTTATTGTGGATATGATGGGATGTATATCAACTGGTAGAAGGGAAGATGATTGTAAGGGTATTAACTGTTGATAGCCTTCTGTGTTTTTATTGTGGATATGATGGGATGTATATCAACTGGTAGAAGGGAAGGGAATTGTAAAGGGTATAAACGGTTTATATTAAAGGGTATTAACGGCTAATAACCTTCTATATTTTAATTGGTGGATATGATGGAAGGTATATCAAATGGTAGAAGGGAAGGGAATTGCAAAGGGTATAAACGGTTTATATTAAAGGGTATTAACGGTTGATAACCTTCTATATTTTAATTGTGGATATGATGGAAGGTATATCAAATGGTAGAAGGGAAGGGAATTATAAAGGGTATTAACGGTTTATATTAAAGGGTATTAACGGTTGATAACCTTCTGTGTTTTAATTGTGGATATGATGGGAGGTATATCAAATGGTAGAAGGGAAGGGAATTGTAAAGGGTATTAACGGTTTATATTAAAGGGTATTAACGGTTGATAACCTTCTATATTTTAATTGCTGGATATGATGGAAGGTATATCAAATGGTAGAAGGGAAGGGAATTGTAAAGGGTATTAACGGTTTATATTAAAGGGTATTAACGGTTGACAATCTTCCATATTTTAATTCGTGGATATGATGGGAGGTATATCAAATGGTAGAAGGGAAGGGAATCATAAAGGGTATTAACGGTTGATAACCGTATATGTTTTAATTCGTGGATATGATGGAAGGTATATCAAATGGTAGAAGGGAAGGGAATCATAAAGGGTATTAACGGTTGATAGCCTTCTGTGTTTTTATTGTGGATATGATGGGATGTATATCAACTGGTAGAAGGGAAGATGATTGTAAGGGTATTAACTGTTGATAACCTTCTGTGTTTTTATTGTGGATATGATGGAAAGTATATCAACTGGTAGAAGGGAAGATGATTGTAAGAGTATTAACTGTTGATAACCTTCTGTGTTTTTATTGTGGATATGATGGGATGTATATCAACTGGTAGAAGGGAAGATGATTGTAAGGGTATTAACTGTTGATAACCTTCTGTGTTTTAATTGTGGATATGATGGGATGTATATCAACTGGTAGAAGGGAAGATGATTGTAAGGGTATTAACTGTTGATAACCTTCTGTGTTTTTATTGTGGATATGATGGGATGTATATCAACTGGTAGAAGGGAAGATGATTGTAAGGGTATTAACTGTTGATAGCCTTCTGTGTTTTTATTGTGGATATGATGGGATGTATATCAACTGGTAGAAGGGAAGGGAATTGTAAAGGGTATAAACGGTTTATATTAAAGGGTATTAACGGCTAATAACCTTCTATATTTTAATTGGTGGATATGATGGAAGGTATATCAAATGGTAGAAGGGAAGGGAATTGCAAAGGGTATAAACGGTTTATATTAAAGGGTATTAACGGTTGATAACCTTCTATATTTTAATTGTGGATATGATGGAAGGTATGTCAAATGGTAGAAGGGAAGGGAATTATAAAGGGTATTAACGGTTTATATTAAAGGGTATTAACGGTTGATAACCTTCTGTGTTTTAATTGTGGATATGATGGGATGTATATCAACTGGTAGAAGGGAAGGGAATTGCAAAGGGTATTAACGGTTTATATTAAAGGGTATTAACGGTTGATAACCTTCTATATTTTAATTGCTGGATATGATGGAAGGTATATCAAATGGTAGAAGGGAAGGGAATTGTAAAGGGTATTAACGGTTTATATTAAAGGGTATTAACGGTTGACAATCTTCCATATTTTAATTCGTGGATATGATGGGAGGTATATCAAATGGTAGAAGGGAAGGGAATCATAAAGGGTATTAACGGTTTATATTAAAGGGTATTAACGGTTGATAACCTTCTATATTTTAATTGGTGGATATGATGGAAGGTATATCAAATGGTAGAAGGGAAGGGAATTGCAAAGGGTATTAACGGTTTATATTAAAGGGTATTAACGGTTGATAACCTTCTATATTTTAATTGGTGGATATGATGGAAGGTATATCAAATGGTAGAAGGGAAGGGAATTGCAAAGGGTATTAACGGTTTATATTAAAGGGTATTAACGGTTGATAACCTTATATGTTTTAATTGTGGATATGATGGAAGGTATATCAAATGGTAGAAGGGAAGATGATTGTAAGGGTATTAACGGTTGACAACCTTATATGTTTTTATTGTGGATATGATGGAAAGTATATCAAATGGTAGAAGGGAAGATGATTGTAAGGATATTAAAGGTTGATAACATTATATGTTTTAATTCGTGGATATGATGGATCAAAGGTATATCAAATGGTAGAAGGGAAGGGAATCATAAAGGGTATCAATGGTTGATAACCTTATGTGTATTAATTGGTGGATACGATGGGATGTATATCAACTGGCTGGTAGAAGGAAAGATGATTGTAAGGGTATTAACGGTTGATAACCTTCTGTGTATTCATTGGTGGATATGATGGAAGGTATAGCAACTGGTAGAAGGGAAGGGAATCTTAAAGGGTATTAACAATTGATAACCTTATATGTTTTAATTGTGGATATGATGGGATGCATATCAAATGGTAGAAGGGAAGGCAACCGTAAAGGGTATTAACGGTTTATTACTATTTGTGTTTTAATTCGTAGATATGATAGAAGGTATATCAAATGGTAGAAGGGAAGGGAATCGTAGAGGGTATTAACGGTTTATATTAAAGGGTATTAACGGCTTATAACCTTCTGTGTATTCATTGGTGGATATGATGGAAGGTATAGCAACTGGTAGAAGGGAAGGGAATCTTAAAGGGTATTAACAATTGATAATCTTATATGTTTTAATTGTGGATATGATGGGATGCATATCAAATGGTAGAAGGGAAGGCAACCGTAAAGGGTATTAACGGTTTATTACTATTTGTGTTTTAATTCGTAGATATGATAGAAGGTATATCAAATGGTAGAAGGGAAGGGAATCGTAGAGGGTATTAACGGTTTATATTAAAGGGTATTAACGGCTTATAACCTTCTGTGTATTCATTGGTGGATATGATGGAAGGTATATCAAATGTTAGAAGGGAAGGGAATCTTAAAGGGTATTAACGATTGATAACCTTCTAATTCTATGTTTTAATTGGTGGATATGTCCGCTGCATAGGAAACGGTCGCATCCCCTGATACAGAGTTGTTAGCTGGGAGAAGAACAAATATCTAAATTACCTTTCCATGCCTATGTTGTTGTTTGTTGTTGTCCTACACTGGCTTAAAGACTCCAGGGATCATCCCAACAGCCGAAGCACTTGAACACTATGGCACAAAGGCACCAGCTAGGGGTGAGAACATTATGTGTGTGACCGTTTTTCATTACCCCGCCACATGGGCAGCCACACTCCGACTTCGGAGGATTTTCGACTGATGATGTTATGCTAGGAGCTTGAACTATGCAGAACAGTGTCCTTTTTTACACTTGTGTCTCTGTATGTAAACCGTTTTAGTTGGTGTTACAGCGGCTGTTGACATGGTCGTGTAAAGCTGTAAACTGCGCTGCTAACAAACAGGTTTAGCTTTTGTCCTGTCAATGACATCTCACACATAACTGATATGGTCGCTTAAAGCTGTAAACTGCGCTGCTCACAAACAGGTTTAGCTTCTGTCCTGTCAATGACATCTTCACACATAACTGATATGGTCTTGTTTTCCCCCTCTCTTCTTCTTGTTCTTCTTTATTTTCTTCTTCTTCTTCTTCTTTGGACCCAATTCACCATTCTTCTTCTTCTTCTTCTTTGGACCCAATTCACCATAATGGTCTCCGTCTTTGTCTCGGTGCCTTCCACACCATACCTGTATATAGTCTGTATGCCGAAGCAGGCGAACCGTCTCTTACTCATCGCAGACTCAAGCTTTTTTTAAACTATTACTTACAACTGTACTCCGAACCAGGAAACCCGGCTTACGATTCTGTGATGAATCCACCTTTTCAGAAGAAATATGAAGATAATCCTTCCAGTACTCCACCTCTGGGCAATCGCATACTTCCTCATCTGGAAGAAGCGGATATTGACGCTGGTGTCATATGTGATGAATCCAAATTTTCTGATCAACCACCCTGGACTCTGTGTACTCCAGACATCAGATTTGACCTCACTACTCTACGGAAACAAATCCACCAGCTCATTAGCTTATAAACAGATGTTCTTGGAGATGCTTTCCAAGAATCCCAATCATCAAACGATTTTCACGAATGGTTCCAAATCTGACGAAGGTGTTGCTTCTGCTGCCTTTATTTCATCATCGCGCCAAAGTTCTTCAAAGCATATTCCAACGGAAAGTTATGTGCATACTGCCGAGCTGACTGCTCTTGTCATCGCTCTTAAGTTGATCTTGAAGCATCCTGAACTAATCAAATTCTTTGAACTGTTTACGCTTCTAAAATCCAAAGGTTATGACGTCATCTTGGCGTCATGTCGTGTCATGTCGTGTCATGTCGGTATTCGAGGGAATGAGGAGGCGGACCGTCTGACCAGGGATGCCATAAGAGATCCTCCTGTGCGGGCGTACGTTCCGTCCTCTGATATAAGATGCAGTGTTTCTAATTATATTAAACAATCTTGATGAAGAGGAGTAGAACCTGCAACATGATAACAAACTGTTCAACATCCGTCCAGACCTTAGAGAGTATCTTCCTTAGCGAATCTCGATCAAGATCAATGGAACCTGCAACCAACATGATAACAAGCTGTTCAACATCCGTCCAGACCTTGGAGAGCATCTTCCTTAACGAATCTCGATCAAGAGGAATGGAACCTGCAACATGATAACAAGCTGTGTAACATCCGTCCAGACCTTGGAGAGCATCTTCCTTAGCGAATCTCGATCAAGATGAATGGAACCTGCAACATGATAACAAGCTGTTCAACATCCGTCCAGACCTTGGAGAGTATCTTCCTTAGCGAATCTCGATCAAGAGGAGTGGAACCTGCAACATGATAACAAGCTGTTCAACATCCGTCCAGACCTTAGAGAGTATCTTCCTTAACGAATCTCGATCAAGATGAATGGAACCTGCAACAAGATAACAAACTGTTCAACAAACGTCCAGACCTTGGAGAGTATCTTCCTTAACGAATCTCGATCAAGATGAGTGGAACCTGCAACAAGATAACAAACTGTTCAACATCCGTCCAGACCTTAGAGAGTATCTTCCTTAACGAATCTCGATCAAGAGGAGTGGAACCTGCAGCATGATAACAAACTGTTCAACATCCGTCCAGACCTTAGAGAGTATCTTCCTTAACGAATCTCGATCAAGAGGAGTGGAACCTGCAACATGATAACAAACTGTTCAACATCCGTCCAGACCTTGGAGAGTATCTTCCTTAACGAATCTCGATCAAGAGGAGTGGAACCTGCAACATGATAACAAACTGTTCAACATCCGTCCAGACCTTAGAGAGTATCTTCCTTAACGAATCTCGATCAGGAGTGGAACCTGCAACATGATAACAAACTGTTCAACATCCGTCCAGACCTTAGAGAGTATCTTCCATCGGCTGCTGGCGGCCGGAAGGAAGAAACTGTTTTATGTAGACTACATACTGGACACACATACTACACGCATTCCTTTTTATTGAAAGGAGAGGACCCACCCTATTGTGTAGCATGCGATTCTCCCATTTCCATTCGCCATGTCTTTTTGGACTGCTGGGATTTATACGACATTAGAAGGAAACACTACACTGCGGAGTCAATGAAGGTTTTGTTCCGCTACGTTCCGCCTGACACGATCTTTAATTACTTGAAAGAGATAAATATTTTTCACTTGATGTAAACAACTGTGATATTTTTAACCCTAGACGTGTCAGGTTTTTACTTGCTAAGTTTCTGATTGACAAATGATTTTTAACAAAAAATATTTTAACCAAACCACTTTGATCTTGTTTTACCTTTATGTTTTTATCCCTTTTTAATACGTGATGAGATTTAACTTGGTGTTATGCAACGTGGTGACAGCCCTGAAATGGCCTTTGCTGTCGACGGGGCTATAATTTTAATCTTAATCTTAAACCAAATCTTCTTCTTTCTCTTCCACTGTTTAATGTCCACCTGCCGTTTATCGGCAATTATTGACATATACAGGGGTTCAAAGACGAAGATGCGCAGCACGGGATGAGATAGTTAGTATTTGATAAATATATTAGATAATGGAATAGCGTTTGTTGTTTACAATGACATTGGAAGGATATGAAGAGAGTGATTTGGTTGGGTGTTTTATAAGTTAGGGTTAGGGTTATCGTTTATCGACATATGCAGTGGTTCCAAGACGAAGATGCGCAGCACGGGATGAGATAGGATTTGATAAATATATTAGGTAATAGAATAGCGTTTGTTGTTTACAATGACATAGGAAGGATATGAAGAGAGTAATTTGGTTGGGTGTTTTATAACTTCACATAGGCATTAAATATTAGATAATCATTTGTTGTTTTAAGATGATATAAAATATATGAAAAGATGAAGTTGGTTGAGTATTTTGCAGGCTCGAAATGGGTGGGGGAGGGGTTAAGTAAATTTTAGTGAGATGAAAAATAATCAAGCACGACGCTCGGGCCTCATATGATGCATGCAGAAAAAGATATCTGTTTGAGTCATGCACACCGTTAAGCATACCCAGTTCAGCCAGGAACACCCAGGCCACACACGATGCATGTAGAGGGGAATATGTATAATTATGAATCATGCGTGATCTATCCAGTGATTATCTGTATTAACTTCCTCTGTTCTATCCAATGACACATTACCAGTGATGATCTGTATTAACTACCTCTGTTCTATCCAGTGACGATCTGTATTAACTACCTCTGTTCTATTCAGTGACGATCTGTATTATTTACTATTAACTACCTCTGTTCTATCCAGTGATGATCTGTATTAACTACCTCTGTTCTATCCAGTGATTATCTGTATTAACTTCCTCTGTTCTATCCAATAACACACTACCAGTGATGATCTGTATTATCTACCTATGTTCTATCCACTGACACACTACCAGTGACGATCTGTATTAACTACCTCTGTTCTATCCAGTGACGATCTGTATTAACTACCTCTGTTCTATCCAGTGATGATCTGTATTAACTACCTCTGTTCTATCCAGTGATTATCTGTATGAACTTCCTCTGTTCTATCCAATGACACACTACCAGTGATGATCTGTATTAACTACCTCTGTTCTATCCAGTGACGATATATATTAACTACCTCCGTTCTATCCAGTGACACACTACCAGTGATGATCTGTATTAACTACCTCTGTTCTATCCAGTGACGATCTGTATTAACTACCCCTGTTATATCCACTGACACACTACCAGTGATGATCTGTATTAACTACCTCTGTTCTATCCAGTGACGATCTGTATTAACTACCTCTGTTCTATCTAATGACACACTACTAGTGACGATCTGTATTAACTACCTCTGTTCTATCCAGTGACACACTACCAGTGATGATCTGTATTAACTACCTATGTTCTATCCAGTGACGATCTGTATTAACTACCTCTGTTCTATCTAATGACACACTACTAGTGACGATCTGTATTAACTACCTCTGTTCTATCCAGTGACACACTACCAGTGATGATCTGTATTAACTACCTATGTTCTATCCAGTGACGATCTGTATTAACTACCTCTGTTCTATCTAATGACACACTACTAGTGACGATCTGTATTAACTACCTCTGTTCTATCCAGTGACACACTACCAGTGATGATCTGTATTAACTACCTCTGTTCTATCCAGTGACGATCTGTATTAACTACCTCTGTTCTATCTAATGACACACTACTAGTGACGATCTGTATTAACTACCTCTGTTCTATCCAGTGACACACTACCAGTGATGATCTGTATTAACTACCTCTGTTCTATCCAGTGATGATCTGTATTAACTACCTCTGTTCTATCCAGTGACACACTACCAGTGATGATCTGTATTAACTACCTCTGTTCTATTCAATGATGATCTGTATTAACTACCTCTGTTCTATTCAATGGTGATCTGTATTAACTACCTCTGTTCTATCCAGTGACGATCTGTATTAACTACCTCTGTTCTATCCAGTGACGATCTGTATTGACTACCTCTGTTCTATCCAGTGACACACTGCCAGTGATGATCTGCATTAACTACCTCTGTTCTATCCAGTGATGATCTGTATTAACTACCTCTGTTCTATCTAGTGACGATCTGTATTGACTACCTCTGTTCTATCCAGTGACACACTGCCAGTGATGATCTGTATTAACTACCTCTGTTCTATCCAGTGATGATCTGTATTAACTACCTCTGTTCTATCCAATGACACACTACCAGTGATGATCTGTATTAACTACCTCTGTTCTATCCAGTGACACACTACCAGTGATGATCTGTATTAACTAACTCTGTTCTATCCAGTGATGATCTGTATTGACTACCTCTGTTCTATCCAATGACACACTACCAGTGATGATCTGCATTAACTACCTCTGTTCTATCCAGTGATGATCTGTATTAACTACCTCTGTTCTATCCAATGACACACTACCAGTGATGATCTGTATTAACTACCTCTGTTCTATCCAATGACACACTACCAGTGATGATCTGTATTAACTACCTCTGTTCTATCCAGTGATGATCTATATTAACTACCTCTGTTCTATCCAATGACACACTACCAGTGATGATCTGTATTAACTACCTCTGTTCTATCCAGTGATGATCTGTATTAACTACCTCTGTTCTATCCAGTGATGATCTGTATTAACTACCTCTGCATCAACTATCTCTGTTGTATTGGGAGACGGAACATGACCGTCACAGAGGCGGGCAGACTGACTGTCTTTCCAGTTAAAGGGACATAACGGACGAATGGCCTGCCAGCATTCCTCATTTGATCCGGAAATGGGACAGCAAAGGGCGGTTAGGCACACAAGCGGAGAATATGAGAGAGAGAGAGAGAGAGAGAGAGAGAGAGAGAGAGAGAGAGAGAGAGAGAGAGAGAGAGAGAGAGAGAGAGAGAGAGAGAGAGAGAGAGAGAGAGAGAGAGAGAGAGAGAGAGAGAGAGAGAGAGGAGAGAGAGAGAGAGAGAGAGAGAGAGAGAGAGAGAGAGAGAGAGAGAGAGAGAGAGAGAGAGAGAGAGAGAGAGAGAGAGAGAGAGAGAGAGAGAGAGAGAGAGAGAGAGAGAGAGAGAGAGAGAGAGAGAGAGAGAGAGAGAGAGAGAGAGAGAGAGAGAGAGAGAGAGAGAGAGAGAGAGAGAGAGAGAGAGAGAGGGGCTGTGATCCTATGCAATCAGTAGAAATTACAACGGATGACTCGCCGTGTCGTATTGCCGTGCTGTCTCGGTGTTATGGATCGTGGGGTTTTATGCCCAGCGCTGACCGCAGCCCAGAACCCCCCACCCCAATCACCGCTTTATTGTCCGCCCCTGACGCAGCTCTCCTTTCCGTGAGACGCGTTTGGTGCGCACCACCGGAGCTTCCGGAAAGGGGAGATCATCGGATCATGGGCTGAAGAGATTTAGAGTTATTGCACCTGGTGGCGGTGTCATGGTGTCGTGCCGCTGACAGGTGGCGCTCGTTTATCAACGATGGCACGAACAGACGCAAAATAAAAGACGGAATGGTGAAAAAAAGACAGAAACGGGAACATAAGAGGAATAAAGGAGAAGGAAGAAGCAGAAGAATAGCTTCCATTCACGTGCGCTGCTAAATGTGCAAGCAAAGACGCTTTGCGTAAGCTATAAGCGTCTTCACTTGAAGCGTCTTTGGTCCGAGGAACAAGAAGAGTAGACAGAGAGAAGGCAAAAATGCAATGCAAAGCACACACAGTGATGTTCTTTTCCAAGTATTTTGCATATAAAATTACAAGGACCCACATTATGGTATCCTACGATTGACTGATATTATCGGATTGACTGATGTTATTGGATTGACTGATGTTATCGGATGACTGATGTTATCGGATTGACTGACGTTATAGGATTGACTGATGTTATAGGATTGACTGATTTCATCGGATTGACTGATGTTATACTGATGTTATTGGATTGACTGATGTTATCGGATGACTGATGTTATCGGATTGACTGATGTTATAGGATTGACTGATGTTATAGGATTGACTGATATCATCGGATTGACTGATGTTATACTGATGTTATCAGATTGACTGATGTTATCGGATTGACTGATGTTATCTCTCTCTCTGTCTCAGCGTTCGACGTTGGCCATTCTAAATCTTCAGTCCGGCAGATGCCATGAATGTTGTCGTGAGTTCCCGGTCGGTGGCTGCCCCCCACAACTTGGTGTGTAGGTCTGTCCCCTCCGGCCAGGTCTGGTTCCTCTGGACTGTATATAGGGGGCAATCCTGGAGAATGTGGGTTGGGGTCTGGTCAGACTGTGCACAATCAAACAGTGCAGAGTCAGCTAGGTGCAGTCTTCTCAGGTGGGCATGTAGACCGCAATGGCCAGTATGCAGGCGGTAGATGACTGTGGCCTTGCGTCTGTCCAGTTGCTTGATGGCATCAGTTTTGGGGTTGTAGCCATCATTTCTGCGTTGCCAATCACTTCTTGCCTGGTGTTTCAGAAGCGTCTTTGCCTCGTTGTATGATAGTAGCACTTGCGGCTGTTGGAGAGCACTGCCAGCCTTTGCAAGACTGTCAGCCCGCTCGTTGCCAGGGATGCCACAGTGGGCTGGTATCCACTGAATGATGGTCTGCCGCCTGTTGGAGAGGTGATGTAGGTTGGTCTGCAGCTCTCTGATGGTCACATCTGCGTCTGGTGTTGTGAGCGCTTGCAGAGCAGACAGCGAGTCAGTCAAGATGACTGTGCGGGTCTGTTGGTTATCAGAAGCAGCGAGATGGCCGGCAGCCAGGGAAATGGCCTTGACTTCAGCCCGAAAGTTGGTGCAGACTCTGCCAGTTGGTTTAGAGAGGGCGACCTGCTGCTGTCCTGGTCGTCGGATGAGGACTCCGCTGCCTCCATTTTTTGTTGCGTTGGTGGCAGAACCGTCTGTGTAAACATGAACCCAGGTGTCGATAGGGTATTCTTTTTCCAAGTACTCCAGAGCTAGTGCACGTTGGACATAGGGCGGCTGTCTGTCTTTCCCTTCTGTCCCTGGTATGGATGGTCTTATTTCCATATCTAACTCTGTCAGTTGCCAGTCATCTGATGTGAATGGTTCACACGGTTGTTCATGTGGCATAGGGTCGTCTCTGTGCTTTCTCTCAAGGTCTTTCTTCAGATGGTTGAGGCTTTTTCTCTTGAGCCTGTTTTTTGTTGGTTCCTTGAGTTGTCCCAGTGGATGGGAGGTGAGACGCCTCAACTTTTCACTTTGGATGAGGATCTTGGTCTGGCATCGATTTTCAAGGGGCTCTAAGTCTGTTGGTTTCTCCATGTCATCGATTGGAGTTGACTTCATTGCTCCAAGTATCATTCAGAGGCCCCAGTTTTGAATCCTGTCTACCTTGGTCTTGTTGCTGTTGGCTAATGTGGACCAGGATGTTGAAGCGTATTCCAAGACTGGCCTGACGTAGCCTGTGTAAACCTGCTTCAGGATGGTTGAGTTGGCTCCCCAAGTGGTTCCAGCAAGTTTCTTCATCAGGGCCAGTCTACAGATTGCTCTGGTTCTGGCTGCATCAATATGCGGCTTCCACGTCAGTCTTGGGTCGAGTTTTACTCCAAGGAAGGTTGGTGCGTCAACATGGGGAATGGGATCCTCTCCTAACTTCAGATTTATTGGCTCTTTCTTTGTGGAGAGGGTGAAGAGAGTTGAGCAGGTCTTGATTTTGCTGAGGACAAGTCCCCATTTCTCTGTCCAGGTGGAAAGAGCATTGATTGTTTGCTGCAGTCTATACTTTGCTGTGCTGGTGTGTTCTGCAGAGCTCCAGACTGCAAAGTCATCAGCATGTAAGGAGTTGGAGACATGCAGAGGGATGCAATTTGTGATTCCATCGATGTAGATGAGGAATAGGGTAGGAGAGATCACGCCGCCCTGTGGCACTCTCTCTTTGATGGTGGTGCGGTGACTGAGAATGCTGTCCACTTTGACCCTTGCTGTTCTGTTATGTAGGAAGTTCTTGATCCATGAGTACAGGTGTCCTGATGTGCCTTTTTCTAACAGCCTGAGCAGGAGTCCTTTCCTCCACACCTTGTCAAAGGCTTGTGTCAGATCAAAGAAGACAGAAAGCGTGTTCATCTTCTGCTGATAGGCATTTTCAATTTCTTGTGAGAGGTAGGCAAGTTGATCTTCGGTTGTGTGACGTTTCCTGTAGCCAGTTTGGGTGGAGCTGAGGAGGTTGTTCGACTCGAGATGTAGCATGAGTCGTCTGTTGATCATCCTCTCTAGGATTGTCCCAACGCAGCTGAGTAGGCTGATTGGTCTGTAGCTTTCTGGGCTCGATTTGCTCTTTCATTTCTTGAGGATTGGTGTTATGTGTGCCTCTTTCCACATTTCTGGTACTGAGCCCTTGCTCCAGCTTTGGTTGTAGATTTTGAGTAGCAGTCCTTTGGCTGAAGGTCCTAGATGTTTTAGCATTTCATTGCTTATGCCGTCTGGTCCAGGAGCTTTTTTGTTCTTCAGGCATCTGATGGCGGCGTTAAGTTCAGACATGGTGAGATCGTCTGTCATAAGGTTCTCAGGCGTGCTTGCTGCCAGTCTTCTCGCAGTTTCTTCTCGCACTTCCTTGATTCTTTGTTGCGGCATTTCTACTGTGCTCTGCTGATGGTAGTAGTCAGCAAAGCAGTTTGCTGCTGGCTTACTATGTAGGAGCTGTCAATTGATGTTGAGAACAGTTCTTGATTTGGCAGGCTGTTCTTTGTTGAGGCTTTTGGTCAGTCTCCAGAGTCTTTGTGAGTCTTGTTCGAGGTTAAGCGATTATGTTTTCTCCTGCCAGCTTTTTCGAATCTCTTCGTTCCTGGCTTTGATTAACTCTGCCCTCTTCTTGTTGTGGTCAATGACATTGGCATCTTCGGGGTGTGATTCCATAAGTTCTCTGGCTTCCGAAACTTGATTTCCAAGATTTTGTAGATGTTGGCTCCAAAAGGGCTTGTAGTTTTTTCTCCTGCCTCTTGGAATGGAGAATTTGGCTGCTTCAAGGACTGCTTTGTTGAAGTTCTTGAGGTTCTTTTCTATGCTGGCCTCAGTAAAGTTAATCTTGTCGCTTTCTGCTTCTGTTAGTGATTGGAAGCGAGTCCAGTCAGTCTTCTTGTAGTTCCAGCTGGGTTGGACCTTGGAATTGGTATTGTCTCCCATGTCCTGGTTGAGGTGGATGATGACTGGTCTGTGATCACTGCCGCCGAGTTGGGAGCAGACTTCTCTGGTGCTGATGCTGTGGAGGTCATCTGTGGCCATAGCGAGGTCTGGTGTACTGAGTGTTCTCCAGGCTCTATAGTAAAAAGTTGCTGGATCGTCTGGGTGGTTGATCAGAACCAGTTGATTGGTAAGGAGCCAGCTCTCAACTTCTTCTCCTTTGTTGTTGGCGTCACTATAACCCCAGCTTGGAGGGTTGCTGTTGGAGTCTCTGAGGGCTATCCACTTGTTGGTATTGGTTTCAATTCCATCAAGTTCGATTGGTTAGGGTTAGGGTTAAAGGAGGCGAGTAAATGTTCAGGATGGTGATGGTGTTGGAGGAGCTGAGGATAATTTTAACTCCAAGGTATTCTGTGTTTCCTGTCTCAGATCTGCACAGTTCAGCTGATGGTATGCTGTTCTTGACAAAAGTCAGAATTCCTCCCTTACTTCGTCCGTCTCTGTCCTGGCGATAAGTCTCATACCCTCTGATGAAGAAGCGATGGTTTGAAGTAAGATGGGTTTCCTGAACGCAGCAGATGTCGATGCTGTGCTGCCTTAGGAAGTTCTGAAGGTCGGTTTTCTTATTTCAAACTCCTTCCGCATTCCACTAAGCTATTTCCAGATGCTGGGACCCAGTAGCTCTACTCCGCGTGACCCTGGATCCTTCAATCACAACGGAGCCGCCAGTAGCTGAGCTTGGGCCCCTTTGAGGCTGGGGGCCTGGCGCCATCCCTACATGGCAACGACTCATAGGGGTGACACCATAACGGTCCAAAGTAAGTTGAATGGCCATAATGTCGGGGTGTGTGTAGGCATTTGATTGGACACCCATAGGGCTAATGCCTTCCGGCTTTCAGTCAGGTGAGGTGTTATGATGGGTCAACCTCATCTCAGAGTACTGCCTGACGCTAGTGATCAGGAGGGTTTGGTTAGAGTTGTCCTTCTCCTAGACAGCTTGTCGACCAAGACTTAGAGCAATGTCTACCCTTTGGTGAAGTCTCTTCCGCCATTGCAGCCATTGGGTGGATCATGTCTCCTCTTCTGCCTGCTCTGCCGTTGGTCTTCACACGTACACATGGTCGTTGATTCCCACAGTGGGAACTCTCCGGCCTGGCCGTTGACATCTGTAGCAGTTGTCCGCCCAGCGATGCAGTGCCAACATCGCCCCCTCACATGGTTTAGCCCGCCTGCTGAAGCGGTGTACCGGGGTGTGGAGCTTGGAGCCAACATGTGAGAGATTTAGGAGATGGATGAGGACCAGTGTTGCCCGTCCACTCTACTAGGTAGCGTGCAGCAGCCAGACAACAAAGGTACTATCTCTATCCAGAGCCCCCTACCCCCCACTGATGTTATCAGATTGACTGATGTTATCAGATTGACTGATGTTATCGGATTGACTGATGTTCAATAATACAAGAGGCAAAGCCTGCAAGGCTCACGTCTGATTTTTATTACTATAGCAGGCATGGGAATTCCCATGACAATTCCCATGCCTGTATAGAGAGAATACTGTTATGTAGACACTTGTGCATCTGAAAACAGAATTAATTTTTATTTTACTGTGTAAATTAAAATTATTTCTAATTCTATGCATTAAATTACCCCTACCCCTTTCTTTAAAATTTAATATATGTATGCGCATGTAAAATATATATATGTATGCGCATGTAAAATAGTGGAGCACTATTTTTATTTTTGGCGAACAAGTAAAATTGAAAAGCATATTGACCAAGCTTTCAGAAAAACATAGTGACCAATCCCCCCCCCCCCCACACACCCCCGCCGGGGTAAGGGGGGTCTACGGACACCTGTAGTAGGCCTACAGTCTTTGCCTGTGGGTCTAAGCCTCTTACTCTTAGAAAATTAATAATTGAAGTTGCGTGATTCGTAAGGCCATACTCCTGATCTGTTACTATTTAAAACTGATTGTTCATGCGATGAAAACTTGTTCCACATCATCTCCATTTCTGTAAGATATTTTATATTAGTCCTAATATTTTATTTTCGTTTCGTTAATTCCCCCTCCCCCCCGCCCTCTGCCACAAAGCAAAGGTCAAGGTCACAGCCAGCAAGCTCATCCATGTTTATCTTCCCCTGTACAGTCTTTGCACATGGTGATCAATCGTCTAGGCCTAACAAAGGATTCGTACGTCGAAGGCAGTGAAATCGACGAACCCTGGATTTTCCGTATATTTTTTTTCAAGACTGAAATGAATGTGGGCTAAATGTTAAGTACGTCGTCTTGATTATGAGGTAAGGCATGATCTCTTATTCTCTAGGCCTAGGCCTTGTTGCCGGAAGTGCAGTAGGCTAAGCTATGCGCAGAGATTGTGTGCAAATGAACACGAACAACCATTACTCAAAGGCGCAAATAAAGCTAAACAACCGGGCCGTCAACGCACACACTCGGTACATCCATTTGTTACAGAAAATATAAGTTGACGACGTTAAAATATACCTATTTGTACACACCTGAAGTCTTGTGTTTCTTTTTAAAGAGCGTTTTTGTATATCTAATGGAGAGTCTTCTTTCCAGTATGTATCTCCTACTCGGTACAACACAACAGTTACAGTAATCTCTGCAACAAATGATTTTCTTTCTTTTGTTCCTTACCGATGTATCTGACTGCTTTGATCGCCATGACTTGAAGGCTCACGTCAAAATCAAGTATCCTGCTAACTTTAACCCTCTAACATCTTATGTTTTTTTGAGAAAATGACAACGTTAAAGTTTCAGTGGAGAGTGAGAATCTTCTTTAGTTTGAAGAGTGTGACTGAGTCAAGGTTAAAGGTTGCACAACAGTAATCTCTGCAAACAAATGATTATCTTTATTTTGTTCTTTATCAATGTATCTGACTGCTTTGATCGTCGTGACTTGAAGGCTCACGTCAAAATCAAGTATCCTGCTAACTTTAACCCTCTAACATCCTTATATGTTTAGAGAAAATGACAACGTTAAGGTTTGAGTTAAGGTTAAAGGTCGGGGCCACGGACGCAACACACACACACACACACACACACACACACACACACACACACACACACACACACACACACACACACACACACACACACACACACACACACACACACACACACACACACACACACATACACACACACACACACACACACACACACACACACAAACACACACACACACACACACACACACACACACACACACGACACACACACACAACCGAAACATGTACTTTGTTTTAAAAAACGGACGTGAGCCCAAAAATGGTGCAAAGTGTAATGAATGTAGTCCACTAAGCAAATTTATTACAATGAATTCCGTAAGATTTGTTTTTTAACAGGAAGAGCAACGAAGACACTAATACAGTTCAGTAGTCTCCTCAGTATAATAGGTTTGACCTCTAATACAGAGGACACTAATACAGTTCAACAGTCTCCTCAATAGGCTTGATCTCTAATACAGAGGACACTAATACAGTTCAACAGTCTCCTCAATAGGCTTGATCTCTAATACAGAGGACACTAATACAGTTCAACAGTCTCCTCAATCTCCTCAATAGGTTTGATCTCTAATACAGAGGACACTAATACAGTTCAACAGTCTCCTCAATAGGTTTGATCTCTAATACAGAGGACACTAATACAGTTCAACAGTCTCCTCAATAGGTTTGATCTCTAATACAGAGGACACTAATGCAGTTCAACAGTCTCCTCAATAGGTTTGATCTCTAATACAGAGGACACTAATACAGTTCAACAGTCTCCTCAATCTCCTCAATAGGTTTGATCTCTAATACAGAGGACACTAATACAGTTCAACAGTCTCCTCAATAGGTTTGATCTCTAATACAGAGGACACTAATACAGTCCAACAGTCTCCTCAATAGGTTTGATCTCTAATACAGAGGACACTAATACAGTTCAACAGTCTCCTCAATCTCCTCAATAGGTTTGATCTCTAATACAGAGGACACTAATACAGTTCAACAGTCTTCTCAATAGGTTTAATCTCGTCTGTGAAAATAGCAACGGATGAAAATGCCCAGCTGAACGTAACGAAGGTAATACAAAACCCCGTTTCTGTATTTATATTAAAAAAGAAGGAAACTAGCTGTCGATTCTAGAAGCAATAGCAGTTATACAAAGATAAAATAATACAGAATGAGAGGCAGAAAACCCAAACCAACACAAATCAGTAAGGACAAGAAACCAAAAACTGGCAGAAAAAGGAAGAAAAGGATAAATAATGAATGTTTACAAAAATATCATTAAGGAGACATACAGAAGTAAAATAACCTAAATTAATGACATGTCACTTAAAGAGCCAACAAAAAATGATGAAACATGCCATCAAATTACAGCTTTTTCCCCGCCCTGACAGACCAGAAGATCAGCGAAGAGGCTTTAACAGGACATGTCACCTGTCAGCACATTCCTAATGACCTGTGAAGAGGCTTTAACAGGACACGTCACCTGTCAGCACTTTCCTGATGACCTGTGAAGAGGCTTTAACAGGACATGTCACCTGTCAGCACTTTCCTAATGACCTGTGAAGAGGCTTTAACAGGACATGTCACCTGTCAGCACTTTCCTGATGACCTGTGAAGAGGCTTTAACAGGACATGTCACCTGTCAGCACTTTCCTAATGACCTGTGAAGAGGCTTTAACAGGACATGTCACCTGTCAGCACTTTCCTAATGACCTGTGAAGAGGCTTTAACAGGACATGTCACCTGTCAGCACTTTCCTAATGACCTGTGAAGAGGCTTTAACAGGACATGTCACCTGTCAGCACTTTCCTAATGACCTGTGAAGAGGCTTTAACAGGACATGTCACCTGTCAGCACATTCCTAATGACCTGTGAAGAGGCTTTAACAGGACATGTCACCTGTCAGCACTTTCCTAATGACCTGTGAAGAGGCTTTAACAGGACATGTCACCTGTCAGCACTTTCCTAATGACCTGTGAAGAGGCTTTAACAGGACATGTCACCTGTCAGCACTTTCCTGATGACCTGTGAAGAGGCTTTAACAGGACATGTCACCTGTCAGCACTTTCCTAATGACCTGTGAAGAGGCTTTAACAGGACATGTCACCTGTCAGCACTTTCCTTGACCTGTGAAGGAGGACATGTGAAGAGCACTTTTCTTAACAGGACATGTCACCTGTCAGCACTTTCCTAATGACCTGTGAAGAGGCTTTAACAGGACATGTCACCTGTCAGCACTTTCCTGATGACCTGTGAAGAGGCTTTAACAGGACATGTCACCTGTCAGCACTTTCCTAATGACCTGTGAAGAGGCTTTAACAGGACATGTCACCTGTCAGCACTTTCCTGATGACCTGTGAAGAGGCTTTAACAGGACATGTCACCTGTCAGCACTTTCCTAATGACCTGTGAAGAGGCTTTAACAGGACACGTCACCTGTCAGCACTTTCCTGATGACCTGTGAAGAGGCTTTAACAGGACATGTCACCTGTCAGCACTTTCCTAATGACCTGTGAAGAGGTTTTAACAGGACATGTCACCTGTCAGCACTTTCCTGATGACCTGTGAAGAGGTATTTTAACAGGACATGTCACCTGTCAGCACTTTCCTAATGACCTGTGAAGAGGCTTTAACAGGACATGTCACCTGTCAGCACTTTCCTAATGACCTGTGAAGAGGCTTTAACAGGACACGTCACCTGTCAGCACTTTCCTGATGACCAGTGAAGAGGCTTTAACAGGACATGTCACCTGTCAGCACATTCCTAATGACCTGTGAAGAGGCTTTAACAGGACACGTCACCTGTCAGCACTTTCCTAATGACCTGTGAAGAGGCTTTAACAGGACATGTCACCTGTCAGCACTTTCCTAATGACCTGTGAAGAGGCTTTAACAGGACATGTCACCTGTCAGCACTTTCCTGATGACCTGTGAAGAGGCTTTAACAGGACATGTCACCTGTCAGCACTTTCCTGATGACCTGTGAAGAGGCTTTAACAGGACATGTCACCTGTCAGCACTTTCCTAATGACCTGTGAAGAGGCTTTAACAGGACATGTCACCTGTCAGCACTTTCCTAATGACCTGTGAAGAGGCTTTAACAGTACATGTCACCTGTCAGCACTTTCCTAGTGACCTGTGAAGAGGATTTAAAAGGACATGTCACCTGTCAGCACTTTCCTGATGACCTGTGAAAAGGTTTTAACAGGACATGTCACCTGTCAGCACTTTTCTGATGACCTGTGAAGAGGCTTTAACAGTACATGTCACCTGTCAGCACTTTCCTAGTGACCTGTGAAGAGGATTTAAAAGGACATGTCACCTGTCAGCACTTTCCTGATGACCTGTGAAAAGGTTTTAACAGGACATGTCACCTGTCAGCACTTTTCTGATGACCTGTGAAGAGGCTTTAACAGTACATGTCACCTGTCAGCACTTTCCTAATGACCTGTGAAGAGGCTTTAACAGGACATGTCACCTGTCAGCACTTTCCTGATGACCTGTGAAGAGGCTTTAACAGGACATGTCACCTGTCAGCACTTTCCTGATGACCTGTGAAGAGGCTTTAACGACCCGCCACGTCACGTGTCAAAATCAAGGTTTTCACGTGTTTTCCCTCTTATAGTGCTGGTAATGAATCTTAAGAAGAAGTCTTCCTAGCATAGGCGGGAATGTAACACGTGACGTGGGCGGGTCTTTAACAGGACATGTCACCTGTCAGCACTTTCATGAGTGACCTGTGCAACGGCTGGTAACAGGACATGTCACCTGTACAGCACATTCCTAATGACTAGTGTGAAGAGGCCTTTAACAGGACACGTCGACCTTGCACAGCACTTTCACTGATGACCTTTGAAAAAGGTTTTAACAGGACATGTCACTCTGGTCAGCACTTTTCTGATGACCTGTGAAGAGGCTTTAACAGGACACGTCACCTGTCAGCACTTTCCTGATGACCTGTGAAAAGGTTTTAACAGGACATGTCACCTGTCAGCACTTTTCTGATGACCTGTGAAAAGGTTTTAACAGGACATGTCACCTGTCAGCACATTCCTAATGACGTGTGAAGAGGCTTTAACAGGACATGTCACCTGTCAGCACTTTTCTGATGACCAGTGAAGAGGCTTTAACAGTACATGTCACCTGTCAGCACATTCCTAGTGACCTGTGAAGAGGATTTAAAAGGACACGTCACCTGTCAGCACTTTCCTGATGACCTGTGGGCGTACACACAGAAAAAACCCTATTTGACAGAAGATGAAAATGTACTTTGTCACGTGCTTGAGGAAACAGCGAAGAAAACAACACCACCAAAGCATTGCCTTTTTATCAAGAAAGCATCTTCGCTGTTTTCTATTCGTTTGTTGTAAGAAAATGAGAGAGAACAATTATTTGTCGACGGTATTAATACTTTTATATTTCGCATGTTCAAAGTCATATGCTTGTATAGGGCTCAAGAAGTTAAGAATTGACGTCATATATGACTGTTCCTTATTACGGGCCACTATTTCTACGATAAACGTCTGTTAGCAATAACAGTTGTCCAGACGTTAGGAATTGACGTCATATATGACTGTTCCTATTTGTATGATAAACATCTGTTAACAATAACAGTTGTCCAGACGTTATCAATTGACGTCATATATGACTGTTCCTATTTCTACGATAAACGTCTGTTAGCAATAACAGTTGTCCAGACATTAGGAATTGACGTCATATATGACTGTTCCTATTTCTACGATAAACATCTGTTAACAATAATAGTTGTTCCTAGAGTTATGATCAGTTTATGATCCGTGATAAACTTCCAATTGTTCACCGTGGATGGGATTGTTCTTTTTAAGCTATGTTATAAAGTGGTCAAATTCTTTAGTTGTGATTTTAAGTAGTAATGCTAAGATGGAATGCGAAGGACTTGCGTGAGCCTGTTGATCATATTTTAAATAAAGAAAGATAAAGCTTTTAATCTTCCTTCGAGTAGAATGTAGTAAGTAAACAATCTGAGGGGGCTAAGATACAAAAACATCTAACAATTTTAGGCAGTTCACCTGATACGCTCTATAGGACTATCATATGCTCAAGAAATATTTTTTAATGCACCTCAATATCTTTAAAAAAAACGTAAGAACACTGATTGCAAAGCTTACAAAATGGCTCTCGGAGTTCCCCCACACATACATCTAACTTAGGAACATATAGCGAAGTGGGAGTTTGAACTGCTCACAGACACTTCGAAAAGTCTCTGCTTCAATACTTCGTGTTTATCACAACACAATTTTTGCTGAGAAGAAGTATGTTTAAAATCCGAAAAGGATTTTGGAAAATGTGCACAAAATATACAATCCACAAAATCTATTTATTCGTTTTCCTTGGATCTTCTAAGAGCTGCAAAAATAGATAAAAATAACATTGCTAAAGAACCCACGTTTTCGACTATTCCAAAATGGGAGCAATCAAAAGCTATATTTGACATTGACTACACTCATTTATCTAAAAAGGATTCTCCCAATATTTTGAGAACTATTGTATGCACCCACTTAGAGAATAATTACAATTACCACTTACAAATATTCACAGATGATTCAATATTAGATGATAATAACACGGGAGCAGCTTTCATAATTCCTAGCTTAAAGGTAGAAAAGTTGTTTTATCTTGGTAAAAAGTTATCTATATATAGCGCTAAATTACTTGCTATGCTTAAGTCGTTGGATTTCA
>CM065685.1:65845233-65868635 GCA_017654935.2 Phymorhynchus buccinoides
ACAATGTTCATGCCCTGGCATGGAATCTAACTGTTAGATTAAAGCACAACTGTCACTGCTGGCATTGACCAAAAAAAAAAATCTATCGGTGGATGTAAAGCACAACTGTCACTGCCTGGCATGGACATCCACTGTTAGATTAAAGCACAAAATGTCACTGTCACTGCGGGTATGGACACTAACTGTTAGATAAAAGCACAACAGTGACTGTCACTGCCTTGTAGGGACAATCTAACTGTTAAGTAAAAGCACAACTGTCACTGCCAATGCCTGGTATGAACATCTAACTGTTAGATGTAAAGCACAACTGTCACTGTCACTGCCATTGACATCTATCTGTTGGATCACAACTGTCACTGTCACTGCCTGGTATGGACACATCTTAGATGTAAAGCACAAGTGTCACTGCCTGGTATGGATATCTAACTGTTAGATGCAAAGCACAACTGTCACTGCCTGGTATGGACATCTCACTGTTAGATGTAAAGCACAACTGTCAATGTCACTGCCCGGTATGGACATCTAACTGTTAGATTAAAGCACAACTGTCACTGCATGGTATGGACTTCTAACTGTTGGATGTAAAGCACAACTGTCACTGTCAATGGCATGTATGACATCTAACTGTTGGATTAAAGCACAACTGTCACTGTCACTGGCTGGTATGGACATCTAACTGTTGGATGTAAAGCACAACTGTCACTGTCACTGCCTGGTGGACATCTAACTGTTAGATGTAAAGCACAACTGTCACTTGGCACGAACATCTCACTAGATGTAAAGCACAACTGCACTGTCACTGCCTGGCATGGACATCTCACTGTTAGATTTAAAGCACAACTGTCACTGCCCAGCTAGCCCCTTGGTATGGACATCTAACTGTTGGATGTAAAGCACAACTGTCATGTTCACTGCCTGGTAGGGACATCTAACTTGTTAGATGTACAAGCACAACTATTCACTATCACTGCACTGGTATGCGACATCTAACTTATTAGGATGTAAATACACAAGTGTCACTGGTTCACTGCTCTTCCCGTATGGACATCTAACTGTTAGATTAAAAGCACAATTGTCACTGTTACTGCCTGGTATCGGACATCTAACTGTTAGATGTAACAGCACACTTGTCACTGTCACTGCCTGGTATGGACATCTAACTGTTAGATTAAAGCACAACTGTCACTGCCTGGTATGGACAATCTAACTGTTAGATTAAAGCACAACTGTCACTGTCACTGCCTGGTATGGACATCTCACTGTTAGATTAAAGCACAACTGTCACTGCCTGGTATGGACATCTATCACTGTTAGATAGAGTAAAGCACAACTGTCACTGTCACTGCCTGGTATGGACATCTAACTGTGAGATGTAGAGCACAACTGTCACTGTCACTGCCTGGTATGGACATCTAACTGTTAGATGTAAAGCACAACTGTCACTGTCACTGCCTGGTATGGACATCTAACTGTTAGATGTAAAGCACAAACTGTCAACTGTCACTGCCAATGCTGGGCATGGACATCTAACTGTTAGATGTAAAGCACAACTGTCACTGCCTGGCATTGACATCTAACTGTTGGATGTAAAGCACAACTGTCACTGTCACTGCCTGGCATGGACATCTAATCTGTTAGATGTAAAGCACAACTGTCACTGTCACTGTCTGGTATGGACATCTAACTGTTAGATGTAAAGCACAACTGTCACTGCCTGGCATGGACATCTCACTGTTAGATTAAAGCACAACTGTCACTGTCACTGCCTGGTATGGACATCTAACTGTTAGATTAAAGTAGAACAGTGACTGGCACTGCCTTGTATGGACATCTAACTGTTAGATGTAAAGCACAACTGTCACTGCCTGGTATGGACATCTCAAAGTTAGATTAAAACACAACTGTCACTGTCACTGCCTGGTATGGACATCTAACTGTTAGATGTAAAGCACAACTGTCACTGACAATGCCTGGTATGGACATCTAATTGTTAGATGTAATGAACAACTGTCACTGCCTGGTATGCCGGTAGCCCGCCCCCCCCCCCCCCCCCCCCCCCCCCCCCACACCCCCCCCCCCCCCCCCCCCCCCCCCCCCCCCCCCCCCCCCCCCCCCCCCCACACACAAACACGCACCATGCATACGTACACTCATAATTATAGGTGTCTACATGAACGCATCACACGCACACACACAACACAAAACATGCACACGCTCACATACACCTCACACACACGTGCGTGCACGCACGCGCACATTCACACACGCACACATACATACACACACACACACGCGTGCGCACACACACTCACACAGAACACGTGATAACACATATACATAACAAGATGGACAAATAGAGTGGCTGGCAATATTTCTAAGTTTTATGTGTACTCTGCAGCTGCAGTTTGAAGTAGTGGATTTTCAGAGCAGACTTAAACGTTACATAGCATTTGGCATGACGAAGGCTGAGAGGGAGTGAGTTCCAGAGTGTAGCAGCTGAAACGGAAAATGCTCTGGAGCCGTGTTGTTTCCGATGGTAAGAGGGAATTTGAAAAATACGGTCATCAGAGGAAGAACAAAGGCTACGGGCAGGAACGTAGATCTGGAAAAGGTTGCAAAGGAGGTGCGTCTTTTGTAACGATTTTGTAGCAGAGGCAGGCGGATTTGTATTTGAATCTATATTCGATTTTGAGCCAGTGTAGTTCTATTAAAAGATCTGATGTATGGTGCCGTCTTGGTACTCTGAATACAAGGCGAGCGGCATAATTTTGAACACGTTGAAGAGGTTGGAGAGAGTTTGTAGGAAGGCCTAGGAGGGGGGCATTGCAATAATCTAATCTAGACAGAATACAGGAAGTGACAAGTGTCTTTGTGGCATCTTCAGTCAGAAAGGGTCTAATTGAACTAATGCGACGGATTTCAAGAAAGCAGGCTTGACAGATTTTGGTAACGTGTTGTTTCAAAGATAGATCTGAGTCAATATGAAGGCCGAGATCACGAACGCACGACATAAACGTAATTTCGGTGGAACAAAGCTCTATAGAGGGTGGGAGATTTTGAGCATGATTTTGTCGAACAAACTGGATAGCCTCTGTTTTATCATCATTTAACTTAAGTTTGTTGGTTGACATCCAATGTTTGATGTCAGAAAAACAGTCTTCAAGTGTTTGGACAAGTTAGTGGTAGTTTCCATGTATGTCAGAATGTTCGAGTGTCGTCGGCGAAAATTTCGTGCTGAACAGAATGTTTATTAATTATCTTGGACAATGGTGTTGTGTACATGATAAAAAGTACAGGCCCAAGTACTGATCCCCGAGGAACGCCAAAGTCGAGAGACATTTTAGATGACGGCATATTTTCAATGAGAACAAATTGCTTTCTATTGGAGAGATATGATTTAAACCAATTTAGTACGGTGCCGCAAATGCCAAAGTCAGTTGTCAAACGTGTCAGCAGAATGTCATGGTCTATTGTGTCAAATGCTGCTGATAAATCAAGAAGAAGGAGAACATATATTTTGTCGTCGTCAAGGGAAGTCAGAATGTTATTTAAGATACTAATAAGAGCTGTTTCAGTACCTTGTCCGGCACGGTAAGCAAATTGATGGGGACTGAGAAGATTATTCGTAACAAGGTGCTGAGATAGCTGATGGAGAACTACTTTCTCTAAGATTTTTGACAAGAAGGGAAGGTTAGAGATTGGCCGATAGTTTTTTAATTATATCTGGATTCAGAGTAGATTTTTTCAAGAGGGGTTTCACAATTGCGTCTTTAAAATCATCAGGGACTGTACCACTTGACAAAGAACGGTTGAAAATATTTGTTATGACTGGTAACAAGGTAATCAATGTTTTCATAGAGTAGGAATGTTGGCAAAGGGTCAAGTTCACAAGATTTTTTGGCCGTTTTTTTTAGAATCTCTGCCACGAACTGTGTTGTGACTGGTTTAAAGGCGGACAACGTTGGACCAGAGTAGGCTGGGGACTCGTCTAGAGGCTGAGAAGAAGGAAACGCATTTCGAATGGCTACTATTTTGTCTCGGAAAAAGGTTAAGAAAGGCGTCAGGGAGTTTTTTAGGTTCTATATTTGAAGGGAATACAGCAGCTTGTGTTTTGCCTAGGATTTGATTCATGTTTCGGTAGAGTTCTTTGCAAGTCTTGCTAGCAGAAATTTTAGAGGAGAAAAACTGAGTCTTAGCCCTTTGTACTAAGTCGGCAATGGTCCGTTTGATTGAGTTGTAGATCTGTTTGTGAACAGTCAGACCAGAGGAGAGCCAGCACCTTTCTGCTCTGCGGCGCTCGCGCTTGAACTCGGTGAGTTGTGGAGCGACTGTATTGTACCAAGGTGTGGCTCTCTCCGTCCTGACAGACACCTGATGGAGAGGGGTGTGCTTATTGAGCAGATTTTGCAAAGAAAAGATTAAATCGGGAAGAGACATGTCAGGTGCTATGGCAGTATCTAAATCATCTTTCAAATTAGTCTTGTCAATCTTATGAACTGAGCGGATGAATTTTGTTGTGCGGCGACGGACAGGTTTGGGGAGACTTACTTTGCACAACACAGACACATGATCGGACGTAAGATCGTGACACACGGTTGTAGAGAAGACAAAATTATCACAGCATGGGTACAAGACAAGATCAAGAATGTGACCATGCACATGAGTAGGTTCAGTGACAGATTGAACAAAATTATACATGCTTACAATATCTCTAAATTTCATGGTGTTATTGTCCGTGACATTTTCATAGTGGATATTAAAGTCACCAGCAATGATCACTTTACCAAACAGGGAAGAACAATACTCTAAGAAAGAAGGCAGTTCGTCGAGGAATGTACTCGAACAGAAACAATGTATTTAACTGCTAGATTAAAGCACAACTGTCAGACATTGTCAATCAAGCATCCAAAACCACTGGTAAAGAACAGAAACAACTGTCACGCATTGTCAATCAAGCATCCAAAACCACTGGTAAACAGAAACAACTGTCACGCATTGTCAATCAAGCATCCAAAACCATTGGTAAAGAACAGAAACAACTGTCACGCATTGTCAATCAAGCATCCAAAACCACTGGTAAAGAACAGAAACAACTGTCACGCATTGTCAATCAAGCATCCAAAACCACTGGTAAACAGAAACAACTGTCACGCATTGTCAATCAAGCATCCAAAACCACTGGTAAAGAACAGAAACAACTGTCACGCATTGTCAATCAAGCATCCAAAACCACTGGTAAAGAACAGAAACAACTGTCACGCATTGTCAATCAAGCATCCAAAACCACTGGTAAAGAACAGAAACAACTGTCACGCATTGTCAATCAAGCATCCAAAACCATTGGTAAAGAACAGAAACAACTGTCACGCATTGTCAATCAAGCATCCACAACCATTGGTAAAGAACAGAAACAACTGTCACGCATTGTCAATCAAGCATCCAAAACCACTGGTAAAGAACAGAAACAACTGTCACGCATTGTCAATCAAGCATCCAAAACCACTGGTAAAGAACAGAAACAACTGTCACGCATTGTCAATCAAGCATCCCAAACCACTGGTAAACAGAAACAACTGTCACGCATTGTCAATCAAGCATCCAAAACCACTGGTAAAGAACAGAAACAACTGTCACGCATTGTCAATCAAGCATCCAAAACCATTGGTAAAGAACAGAAACAACTGTCACGCATTGTCAATCAAGCATCCAAAACCATTGGTAAAGAACAGAAACAACTGTCACGCATTGTCAATCAAGCATCCAAAACCATTGGTAAAGAACAGAAACAACTGTCACGCATTGTCAATCAAGCATCCAAAACCATTGGTAAAGAACAGAAACAACTGTCACGCATTGTCAATCAAGCATCCAAAACCACTGGTAAAGAACAGAAACAACTGTCACGCATTGTCAATCAAGCATCCACAACCATTGGTAAAGAACAGAAACAACTGTCACGCATTGTCAATCAAGCATCTCAAACCATTGGTAAAGAACAGAAACAACTGTCACGCATTGTCAATCAAGCATCCACAACCACTGGTAAAGAACAGAAACAACTGTCACGCATTGTCAATCAAGCATCCCAAACCATTGGTAAAGAACAGAAACAACTGTCACGCATTGTCAATCAAGCATCCAAAACCACTGGTAAAGAACAGAAACAACTGTCACGCATTGTCAATCAAGCATCCAAAACCACTGGTAAACAGAAACAACTGTCACGCATTGTCAATCAAGCATCCAAAACCATTGGTAAAGAACAGAAACAACTGTCACGCATTGTCAATCAAGCATCCAAAACCACTGGTAAACAGAAACAACTGTCACGCATTGTCAATCAAGCATCAACAACCATTGGTAAAGAACAGAAACAACTGTCACGCATTGTCAATCAAGCATCCAAAACCACTGGTAAAGAACAGAAACAAATGTCACGCATTGTCAATCAAGCATCCAAAACCATTGGTAAAGAACAGAAACAACTGTCACGCATTGTCAATCAAGCATCCAAAACCACTGGTAAAGAACAGAAACAAATGTCACGCATTGTCAATCAAGCATCCACAACCATTGGTAAAGAACAGAAACAACTGTCACGCATTGTCAATCAAGCATCCACAACCATTGGTAAAGAACAGAAACAACTGTCACGCATTGTCAATCAAGCATCCAAAACCATTGGTAAAGAACAGAAACAACTGTCACGCATTGTCAATCAAGCATCCAAAACCATTGGTAAAGAACAGAAACAACTGTCACGCATTGTCAATCAAGCATCCAAAACCACTGGTAAACAGAAACAACTGTCACGCATTGTCAATCAAGCATCCACAACCATTGGTAAAGAACAGAAACAACTGTCACGCATTGTCAATCAAGCATCCACAACCATTGGTAAAGAACAGAAACAACTGTCACGCATTGTCAATCAAGCATCCAAAACCACTGGTAAAGAACAGAAACAACTGTCACGCATTGTCAATCAAGCATCCAAAACCACTGGTAAAGAACAGAAACAACTGTCACGCATTGTCAATCAAGCATCCACAACCATTGGTAAAGAACAGAAACAACTGTCACGCATTGTCAATCAAGCATCCAAAACCACTGGTAAAGAACAGAAACAACTGTCACGCATTGTCAATCAAGCATCCCAAACCATTGGTAAGCAGAAACAACTGTCACGCATTGTCAATCAAGCATCCAAAACCACTGGTAAAGAACAGAAACAACTGTCACGCATTGTCAATCAAGCATCCAAAACCACTGGTAAACAGAAACAACTGTCACGCATTGTCAATCAAGCATCCCAAACCATTGGTAAAGAACAGAAACAACTGTCACGCATTGTCAATCAAGCATCCAAAACCATTGGTAAAGAACAGAAACAACTGTCACGCATTGTCAATCAAGCATCCACAACCATTGGTAAAGAACAGAAACAACTGTCACGCATTGTCAATCAAGCATCCAAAACCATTGGTAAAGAACAGAAACAACTGTCACGCATTGTCAATCAAGCATCCACAACCATTGGTAAAGAACAGAAACAACTGTCACGCATTGTCAATCAAGCATCCAAAACCATTGGTAAAGAACAGAAACAACTGTCACGCATTGTCAATCAAGCATCTCAAACCATTGGTAAAGAACAGAAACAACTGTCACGCATTGTCAATCAAGCATCCACAACCATTGGTAAAGAACAGAAACAACTGTCACGCATTGTCAATCAAGCATCCAAAACCATTGGTAAAGAACAGAAACAACTGTCACGCATTGTCAATCAAGCATCTCAAACCATTGGTAAAGAACAGAAACAACTGTCACGCATTGTCAATCAAGCATCCCAAACCACTGGTAAACAGAAACAACTGTCACGCATTGTCAATCAAGCATCCAAAACCATTGGTAAAGAACAGAAACAACTGTCACGCATTGTCAATCAAGCATCCAAAACCATTGGTAAAGAACAGAAACAACTGTCACGCATTGTCAATCAAGCATCCCAAACCACTGGCAAACAGAAACAACTGTCACGCATTGTCAATCAAGCATCAACAACCATTGGTAAAGAACAGAAACAACTGTCACGCATTGTCAATCAAGCATCCACAACCATTGGTAAAGAACAGAAACAACTGTCACGCATTGTCAATCAAGCATCCACAACCATTGGTAAAGAACAGAAACAACTGTCACGCATTGTCAATCAAGCATCCACAACCATTGGTAAAGAACAGAAACAACTGTCACGCATTGTCAATCAAGCGACCGAAATAGTGCCATACAAATCAAATTGTTGATTGTGGGCACTTAACCGGAAGAAGAAGAAGCATCCAAAACCATTGGTAAAGAACAGAAACAACTCTCAAACATTTACAAAGATTTTACTGGACGTACAGCTGGCAAGATCCCCCGGGATCCCAATCACCCCCTTCATGACGTTGATGAGAGTGTGTTTGTGTGTGGGGAGGGAAGGATGCGTTTGTGCATAGTCTATATCAATGTTTGAACATGTTTCTCCCCTTCTGCACTCTCTGCACTGGTTGCCAATCTCCAGCAGGATCAACTACAAGCTTTCTGCTCTTAGCTTTGCTGTCATTTCTGGCTCTGCTCCTACTTACCTGTCTGATCTACTTCATACTTACATTCCATCTCGTCAGCTTCGTTCTTCTTCTGATTCTGGTATTCTACAGCCTCCCTCAATTAAAACGAAAACTTATGGCGAGAGATCCTTTTCTTTTCAGGCCCCAGCTACTTGGAACAAACTCCCTCTGTCTCTCAGACATTCCAACTCCCTGTCAGTTTTCAAAACCAACCTGAAAACCCATCTATTCTCTGAACACTACTGTCCACCATGATCGGATTGTGAGAATGAAAGCGTGTGCGGATGAGGAATGGCATGGGAAAGGTGGGAGACAGAAAATGTGTGTGTGCATGCGCGCGCTGGCATGTGCTTATGCATGTGTGTGGGGATGTGTGTGTGTGTTTGTGTCTGTGTGTATGTATGTATGTATGTACGTACGTATGTACGTATGTATGTACTGTATGTATGTGTGCATGCGCATGTAAATGATAAGCTATGTTCGTCAGTGTGTGTGCTTGTGTGCGTGCGAGCATGGGTATTGATGTGATTTGGTTAAATGTATTTTTTGTAAAGCGCCATGAGCAGCTAGCCTGGAATGTGAAGCTATATAAGTTTTCTGTATTATTATTATTATTATATATGCGTGTGCATGTTTGCATATATATGAGTATTTGTTTGCGTGGGGGTGACGGTGGGAATTCGAGCGCGTCTGAGTATGTTCAATATGTATGATGTAATCTTGCATGTGGAGTGAATTTTAATTTTGTTAAGCGCCATGAGTAGTTCGTCTAGAATGCGTGCTCTATAAATGTCTGTATTATTATTATTATTATTATTATTACTTCACAATGACACAAGGCCTTCTGAGTAAAAGGATATAATTATTCACTACACGCACACACATACGCACACACTCAGAGAGAGAGAGAGAGGGAGAGAGAGAACACTGAACACTGAAATTGTTTTAATGCACATTGGCCTTAGGCCACAATACATATGATGGGGGGTGGTTGGAGTTGGAAATAGAAATTAGCATTTCCATAAATCAATAAGAATAATACAACAAACAAAACAACACATGTCAAATCAAATGTTAAATGGATACAATAATATGTTCAACGATAAGGACTCACTGATCTATCAATCCAGTTATCAATGCAATAACCACAGTTTATGTTCTTAATTATACAACTATTTACCCAAAGCATTTACTACCCATCAACTAATCAATTAATCAAGTACACCTCAACCATTGCTCAATCAATTCGAAAATTACTTATTAATGCAATTACTCAAGCAATTACTGATTAATTAATCAATCATAAAACCAATCATTTCAATGCAGGTTATGACAATATTTTCTTCCTCCTGTTAATTGAATGGAAAATATATCTTGAGAGATTATGTCTAAGACTTTCAACTCTGAGAATAGCATGTAATGGCATATTTGTGTATCCATTAAGAAACCTTTGCCTAAGATCAGTGTACATAATACAATCCATCAAAAAGTGGACTTCATTTTCAATTTTTGATTTACAAAAAGGACACAATTTATCTTGCATTCGATCGCTAAATCTATGTATATTGTCGTTAAGTGGTAACACATTGAACCTGAACTTAGAAATCGCAAATCGAAAACAATGTGAATCCATGTGAAGAATATACTGTTCTTTTTCAAAAAATAACTTTAAAGAGAGAGAGAGAGAGAGAGAGAGAGAGAGAGAGAGAGAGAGAGAGAGAGAGAGAGAGAGAGAGAGAGAGAGAGAGAGAGAGAGCACCAGAGAGAGACGACGAGACACGCACGCACGCACACACGCACACGCGCACACACACACACACACACTCAGACGGCTGCTATCAAACACAATCAATCAGAGAGGATCTTAATCAGGAAAACCTCTCTCTCTCTCTTCTCTCTCTCAGTCTATCTCTTTCGGTCTCCCCCTCCCTCTCGTCTCGGTCTCGGTCTCTCTCTCTCTCTCTCTCTCTCTCTCTCTCTCTCTCTCTCTCTCTCTCCCTCTCTCTCTCTCTCTCCTCCCCCTCTCTCTCTCTCTCTCTCTCTCTCTCTCTCTCTCTCTCTCTCTCTCTCTCTCTCTCTCTCTCTCTCTCTCTCTCTCTCTCTCCTCCTCTCTCTCAATCCTGGGTCACAATTAGCATGGGTCGGGAACACTCAGGCCGGCGGGCCGATGCTGAAAAGACTGTGGGAGAAACAAGCCCTCCTGCCAGAGACGGGGGGTGGAGGGGGAGCCTGGATAGGGGGAGGGTGTGACAAACGGTAGAGGGCTTTACAGTGAGCGAGGAGGGACAGGGAGGTGCCCCCCAGGGATCCAGGAGGGAATCAAGTTAGCCCTGGCAAATTGAAAATCAGATCAGTCCTCCGGCCACCATAAAGCTCACAGACAATTCCTCCATAGGACCAGACCCCTCGACAAACTGCCTTCTTCCTTCCTTCCTTACTTCCTTTACTCCTTCATTTCTTCCTTGCTTCCTTTCACTCTCTCCTTTCTTCTGTCTTTCACTGTCGTCCTTTCTTTAACTGTTGTTCTTTCCTTTCTTCATTCGCAAAAAAATCTGATTCCAAACTGCCCCCTTCCTTCCTTCCCTTTTTCCTTCTCTCTTGTCCCGTCCTTCGTCCTGTTCTTTGTTCATTTCTTCTCCTAACGTCTTTTGCTATATACTATAGGCGTTGCTTTTCTGATTCCAAACTACGCCCTCCCTTTCTTCCTTCCTTCCATTTTGTCTTCTTTCTTTCACTCTTGTCCCGTCCTTCGTCCTGTTCTTTGTTCATTTCTTCTCTTAACGTCTTTTGCTATATACTATATGCGTTGCTTTTCTGATTCCAAACTACCCCCTCCCTTTCTTCCTTCCCTTTTTCCTTCACTCTTGTCCTGTTCTTTGTTCATTCATTCATGTCTTCCCCTGACGTCTTTTGCTATCTAATATATGCGTTGCTTTTCTGATTCCACTCTGATTCCTTCCTTCACTTGTCTTTCCCCCCAGATCTATAGACCAGGTGTAGAATGCAAATGGAAAGAGGGCCTGTGCGCTGATCTGTTTGTCTGTGCGTCTGTTTGTACTTTGCAGCACCAAAACTACTGATCCGAACTTAACGACACTTGGCAGAGAGGTCCACCTAGTTCTGACGTTGATGCCCGATGTGCCGGGTTTACAAAGTGACAAGCTCTGTGAACGAGAGACATGGATGTTTTTACAGACTGCCAACCATTCATAATGAAGACAATGTTCAATGTTACAGACTGCCAACCATTCATAATAAAAACAATGTTCAATGTTACAGACTGTCAACCATTCATAATAAAAACAATGTTATTGTTACAGACTGCCAACCATTCATAATAAAACAATGTTCAATATTATTGTTACAGACTGCCAACCATTCATAATAAAAACAATGTTATTGCTACAGACTGTCAACCATTCATAATAAAAACAATGTTCAATGTTACAGACTGCCAACCATTCATAATAAAAACAATGTTCAATGTTACAGACTGCCAACCATTCATAATAAAAACAATGTTCAATTGTTACAGACTGCCAACCATTCATAATAAAAACAATGTTCAATGTTACAGACTGCCAACCATTCATAATAAAACAATGTTATTGTTACAGACTGCCAACCATTCATAATAAAAAACAATGTTATTGTTGCAGACTGCCAACCATCCATAATAAAAAACAAAACAATGTTCAATGCTATTGTTACAGACTGCCAACCATCCATAATAAAAACAATGTTATTGTTACAGACTGCTAACCATCCATAATAAAAACAATGTTATCGCTACAGACTGCCAACCATTCATAATAAAGACAATGTTCAATTTTATTGTTACAGACTGCCAACCATTCATAATAAAAACAATGTTATTGTTACAGACTGCCAACCATCCATAATAAAAATAATGTTGAATGTTATTGCTACAGACTGTCAACCATTCATAACAAAAATAATGTTCAATGTTATTGCTACAGACTGCCAACCATTCATAATAAAAACAATGTTCAATGTTATTGTTACAGACTGCTAACCATCGATAATAAAAACAATGTTATTGCTACAGACTGCCAACCATTCATAATAAAAAACAATGTTCAATATTATTGTTACAGACTGCCAACCATCCATAATAAAAAACAAAACAATGTTCAATGCTATTGTTACAGACTGCCAACCATTCATAATAAAAACAATGTTATTGTTGCACACTGTCAACCATCCATAATAAAGACAATGTTATGTTATTGCTACAGACTGTCAACCATTCATAATAAAGACAATGTTCAATGTTATTGTTACAGACTGTCATCCATCCATATTAAAGACAATGTTCAATGTTATTGCTACGGACTGTCAACTATCCATAATAAAAACAATGTTCAATGTTACAAACTGCCAACCATTCATAATGAAGACAATGTTATTGCTACAGACTGCCAACCATCCATAATAAAAGACAATGTTCAATGTTATTGTTACAGACTGTCAACCATTCATAATAAAGACAATGTTATTGTTACAGACTGCCAACCATTCATAATAAAGACAATGTTCAATGTTATTGTTACAGACTGCCAACCATTCATAATAAAAAACAATGTTATTGTTACAGACTGCCAACCATCCATAATAAAAATAATGTTCAATGTTATTGCTACAGACTGCCAACCATTCATAATAAAAACAATGTTCAATGTTATTGCTACAGACTGCCAACCATTCATAATAAAAACAATGTTCAATGTTATTGCTACAGACTGCCAACCATTCATAATAAAAACAATGTTCAATGTTATTGCTACAGACTGCCAACCATCCATAATAAAAACAATGTTCAACGTTATTGCTACAGACTGCCAACCATCCATAATTAAAAAAAAACAATGTTAATGCTATTGTTACAGACTGCCAACCATCCATAATAAAAACAATGTTCAATGTTATTGCTACAGACTGCCAACCATCCATAATTTAAAAAAACACCAATGTTATTGCCACAGACTGCCAACCATCCATAATAAAAACAATGTTGTTATTGTTACAGACTGCCAACCATTCATAATAAAAGCAATGTTCAATGTTATTGTTACAGACTGCCAACCATTCATAATAAAAACAATGTTATTGTTACAGACTGCCAACCATCCATAATAAAAACAATGTTCAATGCTATTGTTACAGACTGCCAACCATTCATAATAAAAACAATGTTATTGTTACAGACTGCCAACCATTCATAATAAAAACAATGTTATTGTTACAGACTGTCAACCATCCATAATAAAAACAATGTTATTGTTACAGACTGTCAACCATCCATAATAAAAACAATGTTATTGTTACAGACTGCCAACCATTCATAATAAAAAACAATGTTCAATGTTACAGACTGCCAACCATTCATAATAAAAACAATGTTATTGCTACAGACTGCCAACCATCCATAATAAAAACAATGTTCAATGTTACAGACTGCCAACCATTCATAATAAAAAACAATGTTATTGTTCCAGACTGCCAACCATTCATAATAAAAACAATGTTCAATGTTACAGACTGCCAACCATTCATAATAAAAACAATGTTATTGTTACAGACTGCCAACCATTCATTGATGAAGTCTCTGCAAGATTTCTTCTTGCAGCTCAGCCAGAATCACCAGACGGCTCTGGAACAGCAGTACACCTTGCTGAACTGTCAAATCTTGGCGAGCAAACCAGTATTGTTGCAGATTGACGTCCTTTTTCGCTGCTTCCGGCCAGTGATCTAACTTACAAAAGTTCATGACTTGGCTGCAGATTTTGTCGGAGCATTGCTTTTGTCGAATCACTTCCAGCCTTGCATCACTTGCGGGAAAGCTGCCAATGACAGCACAGACGAAAGCGTTTGTCTCGTCTTCCATTAAGTGTTCCTGATCAGCAGGTGTACTCCCAGGAGCCCTTGACGAAGTGTCTGCCGTCATCAAGTTTTTCCCTGCAGTGTATACGATGTCGTAGGAAAATCGCATCAGGCGCATGCGGAACCTCTGAATCCTTGGAGTCAGTTCATCCAGCAGCTTGGGTTTCAACAGTGCCAACAGTGGTTTGTGGTCTGTCTCAATTGTGAATGTTGACAGTCCAGGCAGGTAGTCTTGACATTTTTCACAGTTCCAAGTCACTGCCAAGGCTTCTTTTTCCACTTGCGCATACCTTTGTTCAGTTGCTGAGAGATCTTGAGGCATAGAATACTGGCTTCCAGTCATTTTCTTGCTTCTGGAGTAGTACGCCACCTAATCCATATGACAATGCATCTACTGAGACTTTGGTTGGCTTGTCTGAACTGAAGTGTGCAAGCACTGGTGTTGAACTCAGCTGCTTTTTTCACTGTTTGGAAGGCTTTCTCTTGTGGCTCATCCCAAATCCAGTCAATCTCCTTTTTCATTAGATCTCTCAATGGTTTTGTTGTGTCGGCCATATGAGGTGCAAAATTTCCAACATGGTTCACCATTCCCAGGAACCGGCGCAATTCTGAAATGTTCGTAGGTCTTGGGAAGTTGGAGATAGCTTGCACTTTCTCTGGATCCATCATAGTTTTTGTCATCTGGAGCTTCAAACGTCAAGTTGTCATAGATCTCACAGGCATCTTGCCCAAAAACGGCAAGAAAAACGGCTACCTGGTAATTTTATCTTCTTCTCTGCTTAGTCTGCTGGCTATGGAGTAATTTTCAAACTGTCGTTTGAATCGTTTCCAATTTTGAGAAAGATTGCCTTCCAAACACATCTTGTCTGGAACAGGAACGTTTGCAGTGAATTGTTTCTGCATTCCCCTTGACTGACCTGACGTTGATTCCGTCATTCTCATGAAGAACTACATTTGTACACTTTTACAGTCTCTTCTTCTGTGGTTGAGGATTTCTTTCTTTCATAGCAGGCCCCCCTTTTGACTTCTGACACCATATAACATCAGTTAGCAGGCCAGAGGTTTGTGCAGCCGTGACTTCTGACACCATATAACATCAGTTAGCAGGCCAGAGGTTGGTGTAGCCGTGACTTCTGACACCATATAACATCAGTTAGCAGGCCAGAGGTTTGTGTAGCCATGACTTCTGACACCATATAACATCAGTTAGCAGGCCAGAGGTTTGTGTAGCCGTGACTTCTGACACCATATAACATCAGTTAGCAGGCCAGAGGTTTGTGTAGCCGTGACTTCTGACACCATATAACATCAGTTAGCAGGCCAGAGGTTTGTGTAGCCGTGACTTCTGACACCATATAACATCAGTTAGCAGGCTAGAGGTTTGTGTAGCCGTGACTTCTGACACCATATAACATCAGTTAGCAGACCAGAGGTTGGTGTAGCCGTGACTTCTGACACCATATAACATCAGTTAGCAGGTCAGAGGTTGGTGTAGCCGTGACGGTTGTTTACTCCCACTTTTCTGACACCATATAACATCAGTTAGCAGGCCAGAGGTTTGTGTAGCCGTGACTTCTGACACCATATAACATCAGTTAGCAGGCAAGATGTTTGTGTAGCCGTGACGGTTGTTTACTCGCCCAGTTAGTAACCTAGTTACCTAGATCACGTCACATAATGACTTGCGAGATTATCGCAAGGGAGGTTACTCTACACCAACCATCCATAATAAAAGCAATGTTCAATGTTATTGTTACAGACTGTCAACCATCCATAATAAAAACAATGTTATTGGTACAGACTGCCAACCATCCATAATAAAAACAATGTTATCGTTACAGACAGCCAACCATTCATAATAAAAACAAAACAATGTTCAATGTTATTGTTACAGACTGCCAACCATCCATAATAAAAGCAATGTTCAATGTTATTGTTACAGACTGTCAACCATTCATAATAAAAACAATGTTCAATGTTATTGCTACACACTGCCAACCATCCATAATAAAAGCAATGTTCAATATTATTGTTACAGACTGTCAACCATTCATAATAAAAACAATGTTATTGTTACAGACTGCCAACCATTCATAATAAAAGCAATGTTCAATGTTATTGTTACAGACTGCCAACCATTCATAATAAAAACAATGTTCAATGTTATTGCTACAGACTGCCAACCATCCATAATAAAAGCAATGTTCAATGTTATTGTCACAGACTGTCAAATATCCATAATAAAAACAATGTTCAATGTTATTGTTACAGACTGTCAACTATCCATAATAAAAACAATGTTCAATGTTATTGTTACAGACTGTCAACCATCCAAAATAAAAACAATGTTCAATGTTATTGCTACAGACTGCCAACCATCCATAATAAAAGCAATGTTCAATGTTATTGTTACAGACTGTCAACTATCCATAATAAAAACAATGTTATTGTTACAAACTGTCAACCATCCAAAATAAAAACAATGTTATTGTTACAGACTGTCAACCATCCATAATAAAACCAATGTTATTGCTACAGACTGCCAACCATCCATAATAAAAGCAATGTTCAATGTTATTGTTACAGACTGCCAACCATTCATAATAAAAACAATGTTATTGTTACAGACTGCCAACCATCCATAATAAAAGCAATGTTCAATGTTATTGTTACAGACTGCCAACCACTCATAATAAAAACAATGTCATTGTTACAGACTGTCAATAATCCATAATAAAAGCAATGTTCAATGTTATTGTTACAGACTGTCAACCATCCATAATAAAAACAATGTTATCGTTACAGACAGCCAACCATTCATAATAAAAACAATGTTCAATATTGTTACACACTGTCAACCATCCATAATAAAGACAATGTTCAATGTTATTGTTACAGACTGTCAACCATTTATAATAAAAGCAATGTTCAATGTTATTGTTACAGACTGTCAACCATTCATAATAAAAATAATGTTCAATGTTATTGTTACAGACTGTCAACCATTCATAATAAAAACAATGTTCAATGTTATTGCTACACACTGTCAAACCATCCATAATAAAAGCAATGTTCAATATTATTGTTACAGACTGTCAACCATTCATAATAAAAACAATGTTATTGCTACAGACTGCCAACCATTCATAATAAAAGCAATGTTCAATGTTATTGTTACAGACTGCCAACCATTCATAATAAAAGCAATGTTCAATGTTATTGTTACAGACTGCCAACCATTCACAATAAAAACAATGTTCAATGTTATTGCTACAGACTGCCAACCATCCATAATAAAAGCAATGTTCAATGTTATTGTTACAGACTGTCAACCATCCATAATAAAAACAATGTTATTGTTACAAACTGTCAACCATCCAAAATAAAAACAGACTGCCAACCATTCATAATAAAAGCAATGTTCAATGTTATTGTTACAGACTGTCAACCATCCATAATAAAAACAATGTTCAATGTTATTGATCAATGTACCGATCTCCAAACATGAGAAAGAAGGCCCAGCCGAGTGGGTATGAGGTATTAGGTAACTTTATAGTCACAGAGGCGTCTCTGTGAAATTCGGGTTGCTCCCAACCTGGAGAGTGCGTCGCAACCAGAGGCGCGCCACCCAATTTTTTTTTTTTTTTTGTGTGCATGCGATTTTTGTGTGACTGATGAGGAAGGAAAGGGGGGGGGGAGGGGGGGTACACATTTTGACCAAATGACAACTTTTTCGGTGCCATTGGGTTTAGCGTATGCTAAGTGCATGGGCACACGGGACCTCGGTTTATCGTCTCATCCGAAAGACTCCACGTTCAGACCGTAAGGCCTAGTGCAAAGTGAGAGGAAAAAATCCCCTGTACCCAGGTTCGAACTCGGGTTTTACTTGACACGAAGCGAACGCGCTACCACCAAAGTGGGACCCCCCCCCAAACACTTATTCGTAGATATCATTTACATTGCTCTTTATTTAGTGTAAAAGGCGCGTGAGATTTAGAGCAAGAATACACTATGGAATAACATTAAAATAATATTATTATAATTGTCTCAAATTACCGTGCATTCCACGCCAGCACAAAATCTACATTTTTCTTTCTTATTCATTTTTCATGACTACTAGATCTATATAGGACCGTTTATTAGTCATGATTTTTACAAAACAAAACACGTCAGTACGTGTTTATCTCATGGAAAACAAGTAAATCTCGCTTAGATCTACGAGGTTAGAGAACTTACACTAGCAGCAACTCAAAACTTGCGTCATTATGCTGTCCGCTTAGTAAAAAATAGATCTAATTTCCCCCGTTTTCAACTGGCGATATCTTGGTTCATGTCACACTGTTGGAAATGAAACTTTACCAAGGAAACATTTTATGCCTTGTCTCTTTTCCAGTATATTTATTTTATACCTGTATCGATCAAAATGACGAAATCAAAAGATTTAAAAAGCATGCCGACTGTCATGATCCCGACGTCGGAAGCCACCGTTTTGAGCTCACTGAAAACAGCATGTGTACAAAAACTGATCTAGCTTGGTCTGTTAAACTCCAACGTTAAAAATAACTGCCAACAACCGTTGTTCAAAGCCTGCCGTGCATCGGAGTGATTGCCCACAGCTGTGCTTAGTGAAATTCCTTCAAAACCATTCAAAAACATGTTTCTAAAAGTTCGTTTTCCTTGACGCAGTCCGTGAAACATATTTTCCTTTATACTTATACTCTTTTTCAAGTGCTGCGTTTTGTCTACAAAGTTCAATTAAAACAAAGGTGCAGATTTTCCCTCAGATCAGTCTAGTTTGGGTCACACGAAGCTACCAGGACAGGTTTTTCACAATTTTGCAGACGACGTCATGGCGCGTCGAGTCAAGTCAACAAAAGCAGATGAACATGATTTTTTTAAATCAAAGCAAATGACATATTGAATCTGTTCATCTCTGTGGACAAAGTCGATGTTTGCTTTTTATTTTGATGTAAAACGTTTGCATGAAGGAAGTCGTTTTGTTGAAAAAAATACCGTTTTGCTATAGGAAGTGTGGCAAAGGAGCACACATTTTTGGTGACAATGTCGCAGCGCTGGTTGTGGTTATCCACAAAACATTTTTGGTTATTTAGTGTTTAAGCTCATATCACATCTTTTTTTGGTTTAGTTGGAGAAGTAACAAGTTTAAGAATCTCAATATTATATTTACGATCCATGTCGACATCTGTGTAATCCAGAAATATTATGTTTTCGGAGTCACGTGATCATCGATAAATTCATTGTTTCGCACTCTAGCCCAGATCTGGATGGTTGTGATTCATTAAATAGATCTAGATCTGGAATTAATCTTATTCATTGTCTTATCCTTGGTCTATGGATGCATGCGTAGTTGGAAATGAGAGCGCGCCAGTCCGCAAGCTTATTAAAGAGAAAGGCACGCGCGCGCGCGCGCGTGTGTGTAAGTAGTGTATGCGTGCGTGCATGCGTGTGTGTATGTGTGCGTGCGCGCGCGCGTGTCTGTGTGTATGTGTGTTTGGAAGAGAGACAGAGACAGAGAGGCAGACTCTCTGGTGTGTGGTTGTGTGTGTGTGTGTGTGTGTGTTTTTTGGTGTCTGTGTGTGTGTCTGGGTCTGTCCCGTATTCGTGGCGCGCGTATTTGTGTCTGTGTGTATGTGTGTGTGTGACTGCCTGCCTGTGCGTGTGTGTGTTTGGAGGAGAGAGAGAGTGAGAGGCAGGACTCTGTGTGTGTTTGTGTTGTGTGTGTGTGTGTTGCGCACGGCAAAGCGCGTATGTGTGTGTCTCTAGTTGCATGTGCGCGTTATGTGTAGGTAACTCGAACTAAAAATGTAAACAGTTTGACAACATTCAGTAATTACAAAAGACTGGCTCAAAGCAATAATAAAACGAGAATTTCGATTTGATCTAATCCTAAATCCGTAACGCTATGTATGCCTAATTGCATTATTGTGCCTGAAGAGAATACTGCACACCCACGCGCGCGCGGCGCGCGCACACACACAAACACACACACACACACACAACACACCACCACACACATCACACACACCCACACACACAAACACAGACGCATGCGCGCACGCACACGCACACACACACATACGCAACACACCACACCCACACACACCACACCCACACCGCACGCACGCACACGCACACGCAGAAACACTCCACACACACACACACACACACACCCACACACACACCATCTGAAAAAAAATGTTTGACTTGACTTTGACACCACAACACAACGCCAACGCACACATGCACACACTCACACATACACGCACACCACACACACCACACGCACCACACACGCGCGCGCGCGCGCATATGCAAACACAGACATACACACGCGCGCACGCACGAGCACGTACCGCACGCACGCACGCCACACCACACACACACACACACACACACACACACACACACACACACACACACAACACCAACCTTTTTTTTAAATAATCAAAACACATGGGGTGATGGACTGAGGGTAACAACAATTTCAAATGGCAATAATTACGTGGGTTGTTCATTAAAGTTTGGCAAACGGGTCAATAAAACAGAAACAAAGAAATTCACAAATTTCAAACTTTTGCATTCCTGTCGAAGAACACCTTTCCTTTTTGTATGCAAAGTTCTAGCTCTCTATGCCAGGTTTCAAGTGCAGCTTGGTAGCTTTTCTTAGGCAAGGGTCGGAGCTGTGATTTTGAGCTTTTTATAAGGGCCTCGTTGCCAGAAACTTTCGTCCAGCCAAACAATCTAAAACTGATTAAAAGAAATTGAAAGTCATATGGAGCTAAGTGAAGTATGTAGAATTGTTGGGTTGAACATTGATTATTTAATCTTCTTGGAAACTGCTATACAGAATTCTAGTTGCTAGTATATAGTAGCTGTAGCTGATATTTTATATTGATGCATGACGAAAAGTGTGTACATTCAAAGTCAAACGTCAAGGTTAATAATAAGTAGTTGACGTGGCTTGGTTTTAGGCAGGCAAAGAAGCAAACACAAGGCCAACGGTCAAGGTTAACAAGGTCACTGTACATACATGTAGTTAAAGAGTGTAACATTCTACTTAAAGCTGATGTATCATCTTAATATAATAAGAATAATAATAATAGTGAGTCATTTACATAGCGCACTCCTCCACCAAATGTAGAGCTCTATGCGCTTAACAAACAAAAAATTAAAAGCAAGAAATTCAAAAACAAAAACAAGTAATTGCTCACACTCATGCAACATAGGCATGTATACACACACACACCCCCCCCCCCCCCCACCCACACATACACGCAGGCACGCACGTTACGCACATATCCACACACACACACACACACACATTACCATCACCACCACTCCCCCCACCCAAGAAACACAATACCAAAAAAACAATCAGTTGAACAAAGCAAAAACACACACACACAATATCTCTACTACTCTCTCGTCTCTCATCACTCTCTCTTCAATCTCTCTCTCCTTCTCTCTCTCTCTCTCTCTCTCTCTCTCAACACAAGCTGACGTAGACATTGCAGTCAACACACAGTGAAACGAATATGGGGGGAAGGGGGGAGGGGAGGATGTGTGTGAGAATAGAGTCCAGAAGTAATTTGGCCTAAAGGTTGTGATGTAGCTTGAATAGGTGGGTCTTGAGAGCTGATTTGAAACGTTGCAAGGACTGGATATGGCGAATTTCGCGTGGTAAGGAGTTCCAAACTGATGGGGTCGAAAAGGAAAAGGAGCGCACACCAAACATTTTTGTTCGTGTACTAGGAACACAGAGAAATTTGGAATCTGAAGATGACCGCAATTGCCTTGATGGAGTATAGACAGGAAGCATGTCAGAGATGTAGCTAGGGGCATTTCCAAAGAAATAAGAATGGCATAGAGTGGAAATTATGTAGTCAATACATGCTTTGATGGGAAGCCAATGGAGGGATATATCAGGAGTGGTTGAACATGATGATACTTAGAGACCTTGAGGACAAGTTTGGCAGCAGAGTTCTGGACTTTTTGAAGCTTGTCAATGTGGTGTTGGGGGCAGCCATACAAGAGTGAATTGCAATAATCTAATTTAGAGAGAACAGAAGCGCAGACTAGTATCTTAGCAGTATATATAGACAGGAGATGGTGAATCGTACCAATGCGACGCAGCTCACTGTATGCTGACCGACAGATAGTTTGAAATTGTGAGTCAACACTCATATCTTGAGAAATGTGGAAGCCAAGATTTCTAGGCTTCCATCATACCAGCTTTTGGATGTAGCTGTCATAATATGAAAGATGTATAAAAATTTTAATTTTCAATGTAAAAGTTCAAGGTTAAAAAGGTAACTGTTACAAGGCAGGAAACATCAACTTCAAATATACACTGCTATATTCATTTGCATAGATTGTGTTTTGCTGTAGATCACAAATATTTCAAGAACAAGAAATTCACATTTTTCAAGGTCAACGATCTTTATCGCAACATATTGCAAAGGCAAAATTGACCTTTGTCCATGGTAAAGGTCCAGGTCAATAACGTAATAGTTCATAATAATTCCCAGTTGCTCAGACAAAATTTGAAATAAGTCCTGGTACTGTAGATGGCAGTATATTGCAAAGACAGCGTAAATCGTTAATTTTTGTTATCCAGTTTGGGCAAGTCAGCTTTAGGCAATAATACTACCTTACAAAATTGTAATGATTCTGTACAGTAGATCACAAGATATTGTAAAACAAACTTGACTCTTGAGGTCAAAGGTCAAAGATCAAGTCAATACATGCCATAACGGTACCCAATTTAGGTATGTCAGTTTTTAAGCAGTATATTAATACCCAAAATTTGGAAGTAATTTATAGTACATTATGATCACAAATATTTCAAAGACTAAATGTGACCTT
>CM065685.1:65869135-65897404 GCA_017654935.2 Phymorhynchus buccinoides
CCATCAGAGGGAGGGAGAGAACGAGGGGGCGGGTAAGGATTTTTTTTTTTTTTTTTTCTTTTTTGGGGGGGGGGGTTTACTTTTTTCTCTTTTCTCTCTCTTCGGGGGCTGTGGGATATCTGTACCTCGTACAATGGCTCCATGACAATGGATCAGTGATGTCCCTGAGAGGAGGCGAGAGAACAGAGGGAGGAGTTGTGGGTTATAATTTTTTTTTTTTTTTTTTTATTATTTCTTCTTTATTTGTTTTATTTTATTTTTTTTTTATTTTTTAAAGATTTTTCTTTTTTTTTGTTTATTTTTAATATTTTTTTAAGTAAAGATTCACTGTGGTGATATTGGTACCTCGCTACAATGTCCTATGACAATGGTCAGTGAGGTCTCTTGAGGGAGAGAACCAGAGGAGCGGCGTTAAGGATTGCTGTGCGTGATATCTGTTCCTTTAACAATGATCTCCATGACCAATCACGGTCAGTGATGTCCATGAGAGAGAGAACAGAGGGGCGTTAAGGATTTGGACTGTGGTGACTATTCTGTTCCTTTTACAATGTCCCATGACCAATGCGTCAGCCTGATGTCCTCTGGAGGGAGGGAGAGAACAGAGGGGGGGACCGCTTAGGATTGAACTGTGGCTGATTATCGTGTTCTTTTACAATGATCTATGGACTGTCAGAAAGTTGGACATTCTTGCTGGACCGCCAACCAGTTTTTCGAGATCCACGGCGCGAGTTTTTAATTAAGAAACTGCCAAGTTGATAGTAAGAACGGGTTGAGAAAAACGCGAGGATCGTGCTATTGTTTAGAATTTTATGCTGCCCTCATTTGGATTTTTGTCAATTTCACTGATTGGCGAGGCCGGCCAAGGAGGGAACTTTGAGAGGAAAAGATAAACTCTTCACTGGAATTCGGAAGGTATTGTAGTTTTGAGAGTGTAATGTGCGTCAGTTCGCTCTCGACCGGCTTAGCAAGAAAGAAGAGAAGTAGCCTGACTGAGGAGGAAAAGCGAATATTTTCGCCGACTGCGCCAGGACACGGTGTCCCATTCAGAGGCGATGTGTGCATTCGTTTTACTCACATGAAAAGAAAGCAGCGACTCCGGTGCTGAGACATTCAAGGGACCTTGGAGAAGGTTGGACCGGAGAGACGGAAGTCAACGAGTCGAACTCCCCGACTGGAAACTGACTCGGGTGTACATAGCCCCACACCCATTCACCAGGAGGTTGTCCTGACGTTTTCCGAGCAGCACTCCAGCGAGCCGTCACTGGCCCCGTTTGGGGTAAGTGAGAGGGAGACGCGTTGCTCCTGTTCGAAACACGTACAAAGTTTGTTGCCGCGTGTTATTTTCCGAAGTATAACTGTTTGGTCCAAGGAACCGTTATTTTGGGTTTGTTTTACAGCGGCCGTGTGGGAAGTAGCGACCAATAGCGACTCGCTAGTTAGAAGTATAAATGTCGTTTGCATCTTTTTGTGGAAGATGCCGTCGTTCTATTTTTAAAAGGAAGATAAATTAACACGCGATTCCTAATTTTCGTGTGCAAATTACTACCTTTTTCGGTGTGTCGTTCGTTAAATCCAAAACCTCTATTTGGTTGGGCGTGGTTACAGTTTTCTTCCTGGGCGGCTGAGTCCTTGTACAACTGTATCGTCTGTGAGTCCCTTTGTACAACTGTAGCTGTCTGTGAGTCCTTGTACAATGCTATCGTCTGTGAGTCATTGTACAAATGGTATCGTCTGCGTACGTACCCCGCTACATAGGTGTATCCAGCACAAGGTTTTTTGCCTAGGGATGTTTTGTTTAGCTCAGTATTGTATTCAGTCAAGCACAGACTTGGAGTTTGTTCAGGTAGGTTTGTTCGCAGCGAACGTATTGTGCCAGCCTAGCGCAGGCTTCATTTGCGATGGTATTATAACTAATTTTTTAAGTAACGGAATAAATAATGCTAAACAATGGTAATGCTGTGTCAGCGGGTGTTAATAAGTGTGCCCCAAAGCAGATAATATTGGTTGTTTCTAAGGTTAAAGTAAAACGCTAACGTTTTGGGTGTAACGTTCTTTGGAGAAGTTAGCGTGTTGATAAGCGCTATGCATTGATTGATGTGATGCCAGGTCTCTTTGCTCAATTTCTTCTAGCAACCAGTAAACTAGTTGGTCCAGAACGCGAGGCCAAGGCTCTCCTTGTTTGTGCCACGCCTGGGATCTCTTCAAAATGGCAGAGTTTCTCAACGCCTTACAGAAGAAGACTCGTTCTGCTGCTACTTGGACTGCTCTTTCCTGCTGACCAGGTCATACTCCCCCTGAGCCAAACCCAGGTCCCCAAAAGTGCCCACAAGCAGCACCAGCCATGAATGGAGTTGGGGGACATGTGCCAACACTGTCAATTGGGAAGACAGAGGCTTGGAGTGTGAATCGTGTGCGACAATGGTTTCAGTGCCACATTGCCAGAGTGCCTAGTACACAGCGCGACGTACGAGGAACTGAACACTGACCCCGTCAACTGGACATACACGGTACTGTGCCATATGTGGAAACCCGAAATAGCCTAATGTCTTTGACATCCATAGTCTCAAACTTTTCTTTCTCTACCCTCCCAGACCTGATGTTTCTCATTCAGACTCATGCCTAAACACCCTTGTCAGGACATTTTTTAGGCCCACAACACGTCTCCAACCCTGAAAATTTTTTTTGAGCAAGTCAGCCCAAAACCAACGAGAATTTCAAGACCACTCAGAGTCTTAAATTAAATATAAACTTTCAATCTGTTGATTAGCAGAAGGGCTGAGATTACCGCACATTCTCGACAGTATGAAGCCTGATATCATTCTAGGCACATAAACATGACTGCGACCCCTCCATTCAAGACGCCGAATTCCTGCCTGATCGTCACTCCTATAGAGGTCTACAGAAAGGACAGGCAGCGTGGTGGAGGAGGTGTGCCTGTTTCTGTTCCACTCCACCTTGGACAGCCATGGCAGTCCATGATATTGTCAACAGACATGCGAGATTGTGTGCGGCAAGGATCCAGCTCCGAGGAAAAAGAGAACTGTATGTATGACCTCTTAACTATCGCCCAAAAGTCAGCCCGATCAGGAAAGCCTCTCCAAGTGGGAAATCTCAGTGACCCCAGGCAGCCAGGATACCCAACGCTCTTATGCTCATTGGGGCGAGACCTAACTTCCCTGGTTGGGACTGGACCCACTATGACCCTGAAAAGCCCGATCCCCTTATCCAGACCTGCCCATCACAAGCTTATCGACAATCCATGACCATGGCCTAGAGCAAATGGTGATGCAACCAACAAGCAGGACAACACCTTGGATTCTCTCACCAATAACCCCCAGCCTCGTGCCACGAGTGGAGACTGTGTCTGGTCTGTCCTGACCATCTGCTATAGTCTTGCGAACTCAACATGACCCCACCCAAGAGGAAGCGTGTTGAAAGCGACGCCAGCCTGCTACAGCCAAGGCAGACAGGGAACAGACTTGAAACACGATGTAACAAGATGGGAGAAGAAGGGAGACAAAAGCGGATACTGCTGGCACAGACGAACTGGGGAGATTTTAAATCGGTCTCTTGCAAGCAATAGAATGGGCATACATGTCCCAAGAAAGATACTGCCGACCCCGTGTATTAATGATTCCATGGATTCGACCCCCGCTTTTGCGAAGGTCTGATTAACAGAAAGAACCGGGTCTACAAGAATTGGAAGAAGACCGGCCACAGAGGAACTCAAGGAGGAAGTCAGGAAGTCAGGAGCGATGTACAGCCGCAACTGCGCCGGGACATACTGGGAGCTACATCAACAGTACCCTGACAACAGAGACCACTGACCACACCCCAAAAGTACAAAGCTTCTGGGCCCCTATATAAAAAAAAAAAACCCAGAGGACATCCAACACTGGACGTGGCTCCCCTCAAGGTAAACAGGGACGCCTGGATCAAAGATCCCGGGCCAAAAGCAGAGGCCTGAACAATCAGTTCAGTCGGCCATATAATGAGGGCCAAGAAACTACACCCGAGATGAGTTCACAGCAAAATGCAGGCATGCCGAAGGTTACAAAATACCCATTGCTCGACTGTTGATCATTAGAGGAAGGAACCGACGCCTCTTAGCGCCGAACTGCCGACCCCACCAAGGCTAGCGGCCCTGACGGTGAATTTAGCACCCGCGATACTGAAAGAGCTGTGTGTGCGCATTGCCCCCATCCTCACAAGGATCTACCAGTCTCTCCATAAGCCAGCCGGTCAAATGCCAGCGCAGACTGGAAGGATGCCCTCTGGATCTCCGATATCTCAAAAAGGGGAGAGCACTACGACGCTGCGAATTACAGACCAGTCTCCTTGACCCCCATGCATAGCCTGCCCAAGATCCTGGAGCATGTCATCGTCAGCTCCATAACCGCAAGCCATATGGGAACGAACAACATCTTGTCTCCCAGCAGCACGGCTTCAGATCAAAAACTTAGATGCCCAATGCTTGTCATATGCGACATCTAACTGTTATATTAAAGCACACCCGTCACTGCCAATGCATGGTATGCGACAGCTAACCGTTAGACTAAAGCATAACTGTCACTGCCCATGCCGGTCATAACACAACTGTCACATCACTACCTGGCTATGGACATCTAATATGTTAGATGTAAAGCCACCAATGTCAACTGCCCTGCGTATGGACATCTAACTGGTTAGGATTAAAGCACAAACTGTCACTGCCAATGCATGGAATGAACATCTTACAGTTAGATGTAAAGCAGGAAATGTCACCTGTCACTGCCTGGTATGGACATCTAACTATTAAATGAAAGCACCAAGTCACTGTCACGGCCTGGCTAGGATATCTAACGCTTAGATGCCAAAGCCACAACTGTCACTGTCATGCCTGGTATGGACATCTAAATGTTAGATAAAGCACAACTGTCACTGCCAATGCATGGATATGAAAATATTACAGTTAGATGTAAAGCAGAACTGTCACTGTCCACTGCCCTGACATGGACATCTAACTAATAAATTAAAGCACCAACTGTCAACTGTCACTGCCCTGCATATGGACATATCACTGTTAGATTTAAAGCACAACTGTCACTGTCACTGCCTGGCATGGACATCTCACTGTTAGATTAAAGCACAAATGTCACTGTTGGGGCACTGCTGGCATGGACATCTCCTGTTAGATTAAAGCACAAACTGCACTGTCATGCATGGTTTGGACATCAACTTTTAGATGTAAAGCCGAACTATTACATCACTGCCTGGTATGGACATCTAACGTTTAGATGTAAAAGCACAAGTGATCACTGCACTGCATGGTATGGACATCTAAACTGTTAGATGTAAAGCCACAACTGTCACTGTCACTGCCCGGTATGCGACATCTAACTGTTAAGATGTAAAGCCACACCGGTCACAATCACTCTTGGTATGGACATTCTAACTGTTAAGATGTTATAGCACAAGTCCCCTCGTCACTGACCTTTATATGAGACAATCTAACTGTTAGATTAAAAGCACAATTTCACTGTCACTGCCTGGTATGGACATCTCACTGTAGATTAAGCACAAATGTCAAGTCACTGCCTGGGAGGACATCTAAAACTGTTAGATTAAAGCACCAACTGTCACCGCCTGGTATGAGACATCTAAACTGTGAGATGTAGAGCACAACGTCACTGTCACTGCCTGGTAGGGACATCTAACTGCTAGATTAAACACAACTGTACTATCACTGCCTGGCAATGGACATCTCACTGTTAGATTAAAGCACACCTGGCACTGTCCACTGACTGGCATGAACATATAACGTTAGATTAAAGCACACTGTCACTGTCACTGCCTGGTATGGACACTAACTGTAGATGTAAAGCACAACTGTCACTGTCACTGCCTGTACGGACATCTAACTGTTAGATGTAAAGCACAAACTGTCACTGTCACTGTCTGGTATCGGTAATCTAACTGTTAGATGTAAAGCACAACTGTCATGCCTGGCATGGGACATCTCACTGTTAGATTAAAAGCACAAACTGTCACTGTCACTGCCTGGTATGACATCTAACTGGTTAGAGTAAAGCACAACTGTCCACTGTCACTGTCTGGTATGGACATCTAACTGTTAGATGTAAAGCACAAACTGTCACTGCCTGGCAGGACATCCACTGTTAGATTAAAGCACACCGTCACTGTCCACTGCCTGTATGGACATTTTTTTTTTTTTTTTTCTAAACTGTTAGATAAAAGTAGAACAGTGACTGGCACTGCCTTGTATGGACATCTAACTGTTAGATTAAAGCACAACCGTCACTGCCTGTATGCGACATCTCAAAGTTAGAATAAAACACAACTGTCACTGTCATGCCTGGTATGGAACATCTAATGTTTAGATGTTAAAGCACAACTGTCACTGACATGCCTGGTATGGACATCTAATTGTTAGATGTAATGAACAACCGCCACTGACTGGTCTGCCCGTAGCCCGCCCCCCCCCCCCCCCCCCCCACACACCACACCACGCACCATGCATACGTACACTCATTTAAATTACTAGGTGTCCTACATGAACGCATCACACGCACACCACAACACAAAACATGCACACGCTCACATACACCTCACCACACACGTGCGTGCACGCACGCGCACATTCACACACGCCACACATACATACACACACACACACGCGTGCGCACACACACTCACACAGAACACGTGCTAACACCATATACTAACAAGATGGACAAATAGAGTGGATGGCAATATTCTAAGTTTCTATAATGTACTCTGCAGCTGCAGTTTGAAGTAGTGGATTTCTCAGAGAGACTTAAAAACGTTTAATAAGCAATTTGGAATGACGAAGGCTGAGAGGGAGTGGAGTTCCAGGGTGTAGCGGCTGATACGGAAAATGATCTGGAGCGTGTTGTTTCCGATGGGTAAGAGTGAATTTGAAAAATACGGTAATCAGAGGAAGAACGAAGGCTACGGGCAGGAACGTAAATCTGGAAAAGGTTGCAAAGGAGCGTCTTTTGTAACGATTTTGTAGCAGAGGCCAGGCGGATTTGTATTGAATCTATATCGATTTTGAGCCAGTGTATTTCATTAAAAGAATATGATGTATGTGCGGCTTGGTACTCTGGAATACAAGGCGAGCGGAATAATTTTGAACACGTGAAGAGGTGGGAGAGTTTGTAGAAGCTAGGAGGGGGGCATTGCAATAATCTAATCTAGACCAAATACAGGAAGTGACAAGTCGTCTTTGTGGCATCTTCAGTCAGAAAGGGTCTAATTGAACTAATGCGACGGATTTCAAGAAAGCAGGCTTGACAGATTTTGGTACGTGTGTTCAAGATAGTCTGAGTTCAATATGAAGGCCGGAGATCACGAACGCACGACATAAATGGTAATTTCGGTGGAACAAGCTCTGTCAGAGGGGGGAGATTTGAGCACGATTTTGTTGAAACAAAAATGGATAGCCTGTGTTTATCATCAATTTTAACTAAGTTTGTTGTTGACATCCAATGTTGATGTCAGAAAACACCAGTTTCAAGGTTTGGACAAGTTGGTGGTAGGTTCCATGTATGTCAGAATGTTCGAGTGTCGTCGGCCGAAAATTCGTGCCTGGAACAGAATGTTTATTACTTATCTTGTATCAATGGTGTGTGACATGATAAAAGTACAGGCCCCAAGTACTGATCCCCGAGGAACGCAAAGTCGAGAGACATTTTAGATGACGGCATATTTTTCAATGAGAACAAATTCTTTATATTGGAGAGATATGATTTAAGACCAAGTTAGTTACGGTGCCGCAAATGCAAATCAGTGTCAAACGTGTCGAGAAGTCTGTTATTGTGTCAAATGTGCTGATTAAAGCAAGAAGAAGGAGAACATATATTTTGTGTCGGTCAAGGGAAAGTCAGAATGTTATTTAAGATACTAATAAGAGCTGTTTCAGTACCTTGTACGGCACGCGTAAGCAAATTGATGGGGACTGAGAAGATTTATTCGTAAACAAGGTGCTGAGATAGCTGATGGAGAACACTTTCTCACGATTTGTTGACAAGAGGGGAAAGGTTCAGCAATCTGGCGATAGTTTTAATTCATATGGATTCAGAGTAGATTTTTTCAATGAGGGGTTTCACAATGCGTTCTTTAAAATCATCAGGACTGTACCACTTGACAAAGAAAGGTTGAACATATTTGTTACGACTGGCAACAAGGTATCAATGTTTTCATAGAGGAGGGATGTCGGCAAAGGGTCAAGTTCACAAGATTTTTTGGCCGTTTTTTTTAGAATCTCTGCCACGAACTGTGTTGTGACTGGTTTAAAGGCGGACAACGTTGGACCAGAGTAGGCTGGGGACTCGTCTAGAGGATGAGAAGAAGGAAACGCATTTCGAATGGCTACTATTTTGTCTCGGAAAAAATTAAGAAAGGCGTCAGGGAGTTGTTTAGGTGCTATATTTGAAGGGAATACAGCAGCTTGTGCTTTGCCTAGGATTTGATTCATGTTTCGGTAGAGTTCTTTGCAAGTCTTGCTAGCGGAAATTTTAGAGGAGAAAAACTGAGTGTTAGCCATTTGTACTAAGTCGGCAATGGTTTGTTGGATTGAGTTGTAGATCTGTTTGTGAACAGTGAGACCAGAGGAGAGCCACCTCGGTTTTTTTTTTACCTTTCTGCTCTGCGGCGCTTTGCGTTTTAACTCGGTGAGTTTGGGAGCGACTGCATTGTACCAAGGTGTGTCTCTCTCCGTCATGACAGACACCTGATGGAGAGGGGTTTGCTTATTGAGCTGATTTTGCAGAGAAAAGTTGAAATCGGGAAAACACATGTCAGGTGTTATGGCAGTTTCTAAATCATATTTCAAATTAGTCTTGTCAATCTTATGAAAACAGCGGATGAATTTTGTTGTGCGGCGATGGACAGGTTTGGGGAGACTTACTTTGCACAACAAAGACACATGATCGGACGTAAGATCGTGACACACGGTTGTAGAGAAGACAAAATTATCACAGCATGGGTATAAGACAAGATCAAGAATGTGACCATGCACATGAGTAGGTTCAGTGAGAGATTGAACAAAATTATACATGCTTACAATATCTCTAAATTTCATGGTGTTATTGTCCGTGATATTTTCATAGTGGATATTAAAGTCACCAGCAATGATCACTTTACCAAACAGGGAAGAACAATACTCTAAGAAAGAAGGCAGTTCGTCGAGGAATGTACTCGAACAGAAACAATGTATTTAACTGCTAGATTAAAGCACAACTGTCAGACATTGTCAATCAAGCATCCAAAACCACTGGTAAAGAACAGAAACAACTGTCACGCATTGTCAATCAAGCATCCAAAACCACTGGTAAACAGAAACAACTGTCACGCATTGTCAATCAAGCATCCACAACCACTGGTAAAGAACAGAAACAACTGTCACGCATTGTCAATCAAGCATCCAAAACCACTGGTAAAGAACAGAAACAACTGTCACGCATTGTCAATCAAGCATCCAAAACCACTGGTAAAGAACAGAAACAACTGTCACGCATTGTCAATCAAGCATCCACAACCATTGGTAAAGAACAGAAACAACTGTCACGCATTGTCAATCAAGCATCCAAAACCATTGGTAAAGAACAGAAACAACTGTCACGCATTGTCAATCAAGCATCCAAAACCATTGGTAAAGAACAGAAACAACTGTCACGCATTGTCAATCAAGCATCCAAAACCATTGGTAAAGAACAGAAACAACTGTCACGCATTGTCAATCAAGCATCCCAAACCATTGGTAAAGAACAGAAACAACTGTCACGCATTGTCAATCAAGCATCCAAAACCACTGGTAAAGAACAGAAACAACTGTCACGCATTGTCAATCAAGCATCCAAAACCATTGGTAAAGAACAGAAACAACTGTCACGCATTGTCAATCAAGCATCCAAAACCACTGGTAAAGAACAGAAACAACTGTCACGCATTGTCAATCAAGCATCCCAAAACCACTGGTAAAGAACAGAAACAAAACAAATGTCACGCATTGTCAATCAAGCATCCAAAACCATTGGTAAAGAACAGAAACAACTGTCACGCATTGTCAATCAAGCATCCAAAACCATTGGTAAAGAACAGAAACAACTGTCACGCATTGTCAATCAAGCATCCAAAACCACTGGTAAAGAACAGAAACAACTGTCACGCATTGTCAATCAAGCATCCACAACCACTGGTAAAGAACAGAAACAACTGTCACGCATTGTCAATCAAGCATCCCAAACCATTGGTAAAGAACAGAAACAACTGTCACGCATTGTCAATCAAGCATCCAAAACCATTGGTAAAGAACAGAAACAACTGTCACGCATTGTCAATCAAGCATCCAAAACCACTGGTAAAGAACAGAAACAACTGTCACGCATTGTCAATCAAGCATCCAAAACCATTGGTAAAGAACAGAAACAACTGTCACGCATTGTCAATCAAGCATCCAAAACCACTGGTAAACAGAAACAACTGTCACGCATTGTCAATCAAGCATCCACAACCATTGGTAAAGAACAGAAACAACTGTCACGCATTGTCAATCAAGCATCCAAAACCACTGGTAAAGAACAGAAACAAATGTCACGCATTGTCAATCAAGCATCCAAAACCATTGGTAAAGAACAGAAACAACTGTCACGCATTGTCAATCAAGCATCCAAAACCACTGGTAAAGAACAGAAACAACTGTCACGCATTGTCAATCAAGCATCCACAACCATTGGTAAAGAACAGAAACAACTGTCACGCATTGTCAATCAAGCATCCACAACCATTGGTAAAGAACAGAAACAACTGTCACGCATTGTCAATCAAGCATCCAAAACCATTGGTAAAGAACAGAAACAACTGTCACGCATTGTCAATCAAGCATCCAAAACCATTGGTAAAGAACAGAAACAACTGTCACGCATTGTCAATCAAGCATCCAAAACCACTGGTAAACAGAAACAACTGTCACGCATTGTCAATCAAGCATCCACAACCATTGGTAAAGAACAGAAACAACTGTCACGCATTGTCAATCAAGCATCCAACAACCATTGGTAAAGAACAGAAACAACTGTCACGCATTGTCAATCAAGCATCCAAAACCACTGGTAAAGAACAGAAACAACTGTCACGCATTGTCAATCAAGCATCCAAAACCACTGGTAAAGAACAGAAACAACTGTCACGCATTGTCAATCAAGCATCCACAACCATTGGTAAAGAACAGAAACAACTGTCACGCATTGTCAATCAAGCATCCACAACCACTGGTAAAGAACAGAAACAACTGTCACGCATTGTCAATCAAGCATCCCAAACCATTGGTAAAGCAGAAACAACTGTCACGCATTGTCAATCAAGCATCCAAAACCACTGGTAAAGAACAGAAACAAATGTCACGCATTGTCAATCAAGCATCCAAAACCACTGGTAAAGAACAGAAACAACTGTCACGCATTGTCAATCAAGCATCCAAAACCATTGGTAAAGAACAGAAACAACTGTCACGCATTGTCAATCAAGCATCCAAAACCATTGGTAAAGAACAGAAACAACTGTCACGCATTGTCAATCAAGCATCCACAACCATTGGTAAAGAACAGAAACAACTGTCACGCATTGTCAATCAAGCATCCAAAACCATTGGTAAAGAACAGAAACAACTGTCACGCATTGTCAATCAAGCATCCACAACCATTGGTAAAGAACAGAAACAACTGTCACGCATTGTCAATCAAGCATCCAAAACCATTGGTAAAGAACAGAAACAACTGTCACGCATTGTCAATCAAGCATCTCAAACCATTGGTAAAGAACAGAAACAACTGTCACGCATTGTCAATCAAGCATCCACAACCATTGGTAAAGAACAGAAACAACTGTCACGCATTGTCAATCAAGCATCCAAAACCATTGGTAAAGAACAGAAACAACTGTCACGCATTGTCAATCAAGCATCTCAAACCATTGGTAAAGAACAGAAACAACTGTCACGCATTGTCAATCAAGCATCCCAAACCACTGGTAAACAGAAACAACTGTCACGCATTGTCAATCAAGCATCCAAAACCATTGGTAAAGAACAGAAACAACTGTCACGCATTGTCAATCAAGCATCCAAAACCATTGGTAAAGAACAGAAACAACTGTCACGCATTGTCAATCAAGCATCCCAAACCACTGGCAAACAGAAACAACTGTCACGCATTGTCAATCAAGCATCAACAACCATTGGTAAAGAACAGAAACAACTGTCACGCATTGTCAATCAAGCATCAACAACCATTGGTAAAGAACAGAAACAACTGTCACGCATTGTCAATCAAGCATCCACAACCATTGGTAAAGAACAGAAACAACTGTCACGCATTGTCAATCAAGCATCCACAACCATTGGTAAAGAACAGAAACAACTGTCACGCATTGTCAATCAAGCGACCGAAATAGTGCCATACAAATCAAATTGTTGATTGTGGGCACTTAACCGGAAGAAGAAGAAGCATCCAAAACCATTGGTAAAGAACAGAAACAACTCTCAAACATTTACAAAGATTTTACTGGACGTACAGCTGGCAAGATCCCCCGGGATCCCAATCACCCCCTTCATGACGTTGATGAGAGTGTGTTTGTGTGTGGGGAGGGAAGGATGCGTTTGTGCATAGTCTATATCAATGTTTGAACATGTTTCTCCCCTTCTGCACTCTCTGCACTGGTTGCCAATCTCCAGCAGAATCAACTACAAGCTTTCTGCTCTTAGCTTTGCTGTCATTTCTGGCTCTGCTCCTACTTACCTGTCTGATCTACTTCATACTTACATTCCATCTCGTCAGCTTCGTTCTTCTTCTGATTCTCGTATTCTACAGCCTCCCTCAATTAAAGCGAAAACTTATGGCGAGAGATCCTTTTCTTTTCAGGCCCCAGCTACTTGGAACAAACTCCCTCTGTCTCTCAGACATTCCAACTCCCTGTCAGTTTTCAAAACCAACCTGAAAACCCATCTATTCTCTGAACACTACTGTCCACCATGATCGGATTGTGAGAATGAAAGCGTGTGCGGATGAGGAATGGCATGGGAAAGGTGGGAGACAGAAAATGTGTGTGTGCATGCGCGCGCTGGCATGTGCTTATGCATGTGTGTGGGGATGTGTGTGTGTGTTTGTGTCTGTGGGGATGTATGTATGTACGAACGTACGTACGTATGTATGTACTGTATGTATGTGTGCATGCGCATGTAAATGATAAGCTATGTTCGTCAGTGTGTGTGCTTGTGTGCGTGCGAGCATGGGTATTGATGTGATTTGGTTAAATGTATTTTTTGTAAAGCGCCATGAGCAGCTAGCCTGGAATGTGAAGCTATATAAGTTTTCTTTATTATTATTATTATTATATATGCGTGTGCATGTTTGCATATATATGAGTATTTGTTTGCGTGGGGGTGACGGTGGGAATTCGAGCGCGTCTGAGTATGTTCAATATGTATGATGTAATCTTGCATGTGGAGTGAATTTAATTTTGTTAAGCGCCATGAGTAGTTCGTCTAGAATGCGTGCTCTATAAATGTCTGTATTATTATTATTATTATTATTATTACTTCACAATGACACAAGGCCTTCTGAGTAAAAGGATATAATTATTCACTACACGCACACACATACGCACACACTCAGAGAGAGAGAGAGAGGGAGAGAGAGAACACTGAACACTGAAATTGTTTTAATGCACATTGGCCTTAGGCCACAATACATATGATGGGGGGTGGTTGGAGTTGGAAATAGAAATTAGCATTTCCATAAATCAATAAGAATAATACAACAAACAAAACAACACATGTCAAATCAAATGCTAAATGGATACAATAATATGTTCAACGATAAGGACTCACTGATCTATCAATCCAGTTATCAATGCAATAACCACAGTTTATGTTCTTAATTATACAACTATTTACCCAAAGCATTTACTACCCATCAACTAATCAATTAATCAAGTACACCTCAACCATTGCTCAATCAATTCGAAAATTACTTATTAATGCAATTACTCAAGCAATTACTGATTAATTAATCAATCATAAAACCAATCATTTCAATGCAGGTTATGACAATATTTTCTTCCTCCTGTTAATTGAATGGAAAATATATCTTGAGAGATTATGTCTAAGACTTTCAACTCTGAGAATAGCATGTAATGGCATATTTGTGTATCCATTAAGAAACCTTTGCCTAAGATCAGTGTACATAATACAAACCATCAAAAAGTGGACTTCATTTTCAATTTTTGATTTACAAAAAGGACACAATTTATCTTGCATTCGATCGCTAAATCTATGTATATTGTCGTTAAGTGGTAACACATTGAACCTGAACTTAGAAATCGCAAATCGAAAACAATGTGAATCCATGTGAAGAATATACTGTTCTTTTTCAAAAATAACTTTAAAGAGAGAGAGAGAGAGAGAGAGAGAGAGAGAGAGAGAGAGAGAGAGAGAGAGAGAGAGAGAGAGAGAGAGAGAGAGAGAGAGAGAGAGACGCACGCACGCACGCACACACGCACACGCGCACACACACACACACACACTCAGACGGCTGCTATCAAACACAATCAATCAGAGAGGATCTTAATCAGGAAAACCTCTCTCTCTCTTTCTCTCTCTCAGTCTATCTCTTTCGGTCTCGGTCTCGGTCTCGGTCTCTCTCTCTCTCTCTCTCTCTCTCTCTCTCTCTCTCTCTCTCTCTCTCTCCCTCTCTCTCTCTCCCCTCTCTCTCTCTCTCTCTCTCTGTCTCTCTCTCTCTCTCTCTCTCTCTCTCTCTCTCTCTCTCTCTCTCTCTCTCTCTCTCTCTCTCTCCCTCTCTTCTCAATCCTGGGTCACAATTAGCATGGGTCGGGAACACTCAGGCCGGCGGGCCGATGCTGAAAAGACTGTGGGAGAAACAAGCCCTCCTGCCAGAGACGGGGGGTGGAGGGGGAGCCTGGATAGGGGGAGGGTGTGACAAACGGTAGAGGGCTTTACAGTGAGCGAGGAGGGACAGGGAGGTGCCCCCCAGGGATCCAGGAGGGAATCAAGTTAGCCCTGGCAAATTGAAAATCAGATCAGTCCTCCGGCCACCATAAAGCTCACAGACAATTCCTCCATAGGACCAGACCCCTCGACAAACTGCCTTCTTCCTTCCTTCCTTACTTCCTTTACTCCTTCATTTCTTCCTTGCTTCCTTTCACTCTCTCCTTTCTTCTGTCTTTCACTGTCGTCCTTTCTTTAACTGTTGTTCTTTCCTTTCTTCATTCGCAAAAAAATCTGATTCCAAACTGCCCCCTTCCTTCCTTCCCTTTTTCCTTCTCTCTTGTCCCGTCCTTCGTCCTGTTCTTTGTTCATTTCTTCTCCTAACGTCTTTTGCTATATACTATAGGCGTTGCTTTTCTGATTCCAAACTACGCCCTCCCTTTCTTCCTTCCTTCCATTTTGTCTTCTTTCTTTCACTCTTGTCCCGTCCTTCGTCCTGTTCTTTGTTCATTTCTTCTCTTAACGTCTTTTGCTATATACTATATGCGTTGCTTTTCTGATTCCAAACTACCCCCTCCCTTTCTTCCTTCCCTTTTTCCTTCACTCTTGTCCTGTTCTTTGTTCATTCATTCATGTCTTCCCCTGACGTCTTTTGCTATCTAATATATGCGTTGCTTTTCTGATTCCACTCTGATTCCTTCCTTCACTTGTCTTTCCCCCCAGATCTATAGACCAGGTGTAGAATGCAAATGGAAAGAGGGCCTGTGCGCTGATCTGTTTGTCTGTGCGTCTGTTTGTACTTTGCAGCACCAAAACTACTGATCCGAACTTAACGACACTTGGCAGAGAGGTCCACCTAGTTCTGACGTTGATGCCCGATGTGCCGGGTTTACAAAGTGACAAGCTCTGTGAACGAGAGACATGGATGTTTTTACAGACTGCCAACCATTCATAATGAAGACAATGTTCAATGTTACAGACTGCCAACCATTCATAATAAAAACAATGTTCAATGTTACAGACTGTCAACCATTCATAATAAAACAATGTTATTGTTACAGACTGCCAACCATTCATAATAAAACAATGTTCAATATTATTGTTACAGACTGCCAACCATTCATAATGAAAACAATGTTATTGTTACAGACTGTCAACCATTCATAATAAAAACAATGTTCAATGTTACAGACTGCCAACCATTCATAATAAAAACAATGTTCAATGTTACAGACTGCCAACCATTCATAATAAAAACAATGTTCAATGTTACAGACTGCCAACCATTCATAATAAAAACAATGTTCAATGTTACAGACTGCCAACCATTCATAATAAAACAATGTTATTGTTACAGACTGCCAACCATTCATAATAAAAAACAATGTTATTGTTGCAGACTGCCAACCATCCATAATAAAAAACAAAACAATGTTCAATGCTATTGTTACAGACTGCCAACCATCCATAATAAAAACAATGTTATTGTTACAGACTGCTAACCATCCATAATAAAAACAATGTTATTGCTACAGTCTGCCAACCATTCAATATAAAGACAATGTTCAATTTTATTGTTACAGACTGCCAACCATTCATAATAAAAACAATGTTATTGTTACAGACTGCCAACCATCCATAATAAAAATAATGTTGAATGTTATTGCTACAGACTGTCAACCATTCATAATAAAAATAATGTTCAATGTTATTGCTACAGACTGCCAACCATTCATAATAAAAACAATGTTCAATGTTATTGTTACAGACTGCTAACCATCGATAATAAAAACAATGTTATTGCTACAGACTGCCAACCATTCATAATAAAAACAATGTTCAATATTATTGTTACAGACTGCCAACCATCCATGATAAAAACAATGTTCAATGCTATTGTTACAGACTGCCAACCATTCATAATAAAAACAATGCTATTGTTGCACACTGTCAACCATCCATAATAAAGACAATGTTATTGCTACAGACTGTCAACCATTCATAATAAAGACAATGTTCAATGTTATTGTTACAGACTGTCATCCATCCATATTAAAGACAATGTTCAATGTTATTGCTACGGATTGTCAACTATCCATAATAAAAACAATGTTCAATGTTACAAACTGCCAACCATTCATAATGAAGACAGTGGTATTGCTACAGACTGCCAACCATCCATAATAAAGACAATGTTCAATGTTATTGTTACAGACTGTCAACCATTCATAATAAAAACAATGTTATTGTTACAGACTGCCAACCATTCATAATAAAGACAATGTTCAATGTTATTGTTACAGACTGCCAACCATTCATAATAAAAAACAATGTTATTGTTACAGACTGCCAACCATCCATAATAAAAATAATGTTCAATGTTATTGCTACAGACTGTGAACCATTCATAATAAAAACAATGTTCAATGTTATTGCTACAGACTGTGAACCATTCATAATAAAAACAATGTTCAATGTTATTGCTACAGACTGTGAACCATTCATAATAAAAACAATGTTCAATGTTATTGCTACAGACTGCCAACCATCCATAATAAAAACAATGTTCAACGTTATTGCTACAGACTGCCAACCATCCATAATTAAAAAAACCAATGTTATTGTTACAGACTGCCAACCATCCATAATAAAAACAATGTTCAATGTTATTGCTACAGACTGCCAACCATCCATAATTTAAAAAAACACCAATGTTATTGCCACAGACTGCCAACCATCCATAATAAAAACAATGTTCAATGTTACAGACTGCCAACCATTCATAATAAAAACAATGTTATTGTTACAGACTGCCAACCATTCATAATAAAAACAATGTTATTGCTACAGACTGCCAACCATCCATAATAAAAACAATGTTCAATGTTACAGACTGCCAACCATTCATAATAAAAACAATGTTATTGTTACAGACTGCCAACCATTCATAATATAAAACAATGTTATTGTTACAGACTGTCAACCATCCATAATAAAAACAATGTTATTGTTACAGACTGTCAACCATCCATAATAAAAACAATGTTATTGTTACAGACTGCCAACCATTCATAATAAAAACAATGTTCAATGTTACTGACTGCCAACCATTCATAATGAAGACAATGTTATGGCTACAGACTGCCAACCATCCATAATAAAAACAATGTTCAATGTTACAGACTGCCAACCATTCATAATAAAAACAATGTTATTGTTCCAGACTGCCAACCATTCATAATAAAAACAATGTTCAATGTTACAGACTGCCAACCATTCATAATAAAAACAATGTTATTGTTACAGACTGCCAACCATTCATTGATGAAGTCTCTGCAAGATTTCTTCTTGCAGCTCAGCCAGAATCACCAGACGGCTCTGGAACAGCAGTACACCTTGCTGAACTGTCAAATCTTGGCGAGCAAACCAGTATTGTTGCAGATTGACGTCCTTTTTCGCTGCTTCCGGCCAGTGATCTAACTTACAAAAGTTCATGACTTGGCTGCAGATTTTGTCGGAGCATTGCTTTTGTCGAATCACTTCCAGCCTTGCATCACTTGCGGGAAAGCTGCCAATGACAGCACAGACGAAAGCGTTTGTCTCGTCTTCCATTAAGTGTTCCTGATCAGCAGGTGTACTCCCAGGAGCCCTTGACGAAGTGTCTGCCGTCATCAAGTTTTTCCCTGCAGTGTATACGATGTCGTAGGAAAATCGCATCAGGCGCATGCGGAACCTCTGAATCCTTGGAGTCAGTTCATCCAGCAGCTTGGGTTTCAACAGTGCCAACAGTGGTTTGTGGTCTGTCTCAATTGTGAATGTTGACAGTCCAGGCAGGTAGTCTTGACATTTTTCACAGTTCCAAGTCACTGCCAAGGCTTCTTTTTCCACTTGCGCATACCTTTGTTCAGTTGCTGAGAGATCTTGAGGCATAGAATACTGGCTTCCAGTCATTTTCTTGCTTCTGGAGTAGTACGCCACCTAATCCATATGACAATGCATCTACTGAGACTTTGGTTGGCTTGTCTGAACTGAAGTGTGCAAGCACTGGTGTTGAACTCAGCTGCTTTTTCACTGTTTGGAAGGCTTTCTCTTGTGGCTCATCCCAAATCCAGTCAATCTCCTTTTTCATTAGATCTCTCAATGGTTTTGTTGTGTCGGCCATATGAGGTGCAAAATTTCCAACATGGTTCACCATTCCCAGGAACCGGCGCAATTCTGAAATGTTCGTAGGTCTTGGGAAGTTGGAGATAGCTTGCACTTTCTCTGGATCCATCATAGTTTTTGTCATCTGGAGCTTCAAACTTCAAGTTGTCATAGATCTCACAGGCATCTTGCCCAAAAACGGCAAGAAAAACGGCTACCTGGTAATTTTATCTTCTTCTCTGCTTAGTCTGCTGGCTATGGAGTAATTTTCAAACTGTCGTTTGAATCGTTTCCAATTTTGAGAAAGATTGCCTTCCAAACACATCTTGTCTGGAACAGGAACGTTTGCAGTGAATTGTTTCTGCATTCCCCTTGACTGACCTGACGTTGATTCCGTCATTCTCATGAAGAACTACATTTGTACACTTTTACAGTCTCTTCTTCTGTGGTTGAGGATTTCTTTCTTTCATAGCAGGCCCCCCTTTTGACTTCTGACACCATATAACATCAGTTAGCAGGCCAGAGGTTTGTGCAGCCGTGACTTCTGACACCATATAACATCAGTTAGCAGGCCAGAGGTTTGTGTAGCCGTGACTTCTGACACCATATAACATCAGTTAGCAGGCCAGAGGTTTGTGTAGCCATGACTTCTGACACCATATAACATCAGTTAGCAGGCCAGAGGTTTGTGTAGCCGTGACTTCTGACACCATATAACATCAGTTAGCAGGCCAGAGGTTTGTGTAGCCGTGACTTCTGACACCATATAACATCAGTTAGCAGGCCAGAGGTTTGTGTAGCCGTGACTTCTGACACCATATAACATCAGTTAGCAGGCTAGAGGTTTGTGTAGCCGTGACTTCTGACACCATATAACATCAGTTAGCAGACCAGAGGTTGGTGTAGCCGTGACTTCTGACACCATATAACATCAGTTAGCAGGTCAGAGGTTGGTGTAGCCGTGACGGTTGTTTACTCCCACTTCTGACACCATATAACATCAGTTAGCAGGCCAGAGGTTTGTGTAGCCGTGACTTCTGACACCATATAACATCAGTTAGCAGGCCAGATGTTTGTGTAGCCGTGACGGTTGTTTACTCGCCCAGTTAGTAACCTAGTTACCTAGATCACGTCACATAATGACTTGCGAGATTATCGCAAGGGAGGTTACTCTACACCAACCATCCATAATAAAAGCAATGTTCAATGTTATTGTTACAGACTGTCAACCATCCATAATAAAAACAATGTTATTGGTACAGACTGTCAACCATTCATAATAAAAACGATGCTATCGTTACAGACAGCCACCCATTCATAATAAAAACAATGTTCAATGTTATTGTTACAGACTGCCAACCATCCATAATAAAAGCAATGTTCAATGTTATTGTTACAGACTGTCAACCATTCATAATAAAAACAATGTTCAATGTTATTGTTACAGACTGCCAACCATCCATAATAAAAGCAATGTTCAATATTATTGTTACAGACTGTCAACCATTCATAATAAAAACAATGTTATTGCTACAGACTGCCAACCATTCATAATAAAAGCAATGTTCAATGTTATTGTTACAGACTGCCAACCATTCATAATAAAAACAATGTTCAATGTTATTGCTACAGACTGCCAACCATCCATAATAAAAGCAATGTTCAATGTTATTGTCACAGACTGTCAAATATCCATAATAAAAACAATGTTCAATGTTATTGTTACAGACTGTCAACCATCCATAATAAAAACAATGTTCAATGTTATTGTTACAGACTGCCAACCATTCACAATAAAAACAATGTTCAATGTTATTGCTACAGACTGCCAACCATCCATAATAAAAGCAATGTTCAATGTTATTGTTACAGACTGTCAACCATCCATAATAAAAACAATGTTATTGTTACAAACTGTCAACCATCCAAAATAAAAACAATGTTATTGTTACAGACTGTCAACCATCCACAATAAAACCAATGTTATTGCTACAGACTGCCAACCATCCATAATAAAAACAATGTTCAATGTTATTGTTACAGACTGCCAACCACTCATAATAAAAACAATGCTATCGTTACAGACTGCCAACCATCCATAATAAAAGCAATGTTCAATGTTATTGTTACAGACTGCCAACCACTCATAATAAAAACAATGTCATTGTTACAGACTGTCAATAATCCATAATAAAAGCAATGTTCAATGTTATTGTTACAGACTGTCAACCATCCATAATAAAAACAATGTTATCGTTACAGACAGCCAACCATTCATAATAAAAACAATGTTCAATGTTATTGGTACACACTGCCAACCATCCATAATAAAAGCAATGTTCAATGTTATTGTTACAGACTGTCAACCATTTATAATAAAAGCAATGTTCAATGTTATTGCTACAGACTGTCAACCATTCATAATAAAAACAATGTTCAATGTTATTGTCACAGACTGTCAACCATTCATAATAAAAACAATGTTCAATGTTATTGCTACACACTGCCCAACCATCCATAATAAAAGCAATGTTCAATATTATTGTTACAGACTGTCAACCATTCATAATAAAAACAATGTTATTGCTACAGACTGCCAACCATTCATAATAAAAGCAATGTTCAATGTTATTGTTACAGACTGCCAACCATTCATAATAAAAGCAATGTTCAATGTTATTGTTACAGACTGCCAACCATCCATAATAAAAACAATGTTCAATGTTATTGTTACAGACTGCCAACCATCCATAATAAAAGCAATGTTCAATGTTATTGTTACAGACTGTCAACTATCCATAATAAAAACAATGTTATTGTTACAAACTGTCAACCATCCAAAATAAAAACAGACTGCCAACCATTCATAATAAAAGCAATGTTCAATGTTATTGTTACAGACTGTCAACCATCCATAATAAAAACAATGTTCAATGTTATTGATCAATGTACCGATCTCCAAACATGAGAAAGAAGGCCCAGCCGAGTGGGTATGAGGTATTAGGTAACTTTATAGTCACAGAGGCGTCTCTGTGAAATTCGGGTTGCTCCCACCTGGAGAGTGCGTCGCAACCAGAGGCGCGCCACCCAATTTTTTTTTTTTTTGTGTGTGCATGCGATTTTTGTGTGACTGATGAGGAAGGAAAGGGGGGGGGGGGGGGGTACATTTTGACCAAATGACAACTTTTTCGTTGCCATTGGGTTTAGCGTATGCTAAGTGCATGGGCACACGGGACCTCGGTTTATCGTCTCATCCGAAAGACTCCACGTTCAGACCGTAAGGCCTAGTGCAAAGTGAGAGGAAAAAATCCCCTGTACCCAGGTTCGAACTCGGGTTTACTTGACACGAAGCGAACGCGCTACCACCAAAGTGGGACCAAAACACTTATTCGTAGATATCATTTACATTGCTCTTTATTTAGTGTAAAAGGCGCGTGAGATTTAGAGCAAGAATACACTATGGAATAACATTAAAATAATATTATTATAATTGTCTCAAATTACCGTGCATTCCACGCCAGCACAAAATCTACATTTTTCTTTCTTATTCATTTTTCATGACTACTAGATCTATATAGGACCGTTTATTAGTCATGATTTTTACAAAACAAAACACGTCAGTACGTGTTTATCTCATGGAAAACAAGTAAATCTCGCTTAGATCTACGAGGTTAGAGAACTTACACTAGCAGCAACTCAAAACTTGCGTCATTATGCTGTCCGCTTAGTAAAAAATAGATCTAATTTCCCCCGTTTTCAACTGGCGATATCTTGGTTCATGTCACACTGTTGGAAATGAAACTTTACCAAAGAAACATTTTATGCCTTGTCTCTTTTCCAGTATATTTATTTTATACCTGTATCGATCAAAATGACGAAATCAAAAGATTTAAAAAGCATGCCGACAGTCATGATCCCGACGTCGGAAGCCACCGTTTTGAGCTCACTGAAAACAGCATGTGTAGAAAAACTGATATAGCTTGGTCTGTTAATCTCCAACGTTAAAAATAACTGCCAACAACCGTTGTGCAAAGCTTGCCGTGCATCGGAGTGATTGGCCACAGCTGTGCTTAGTGAAATTCCTTCAAAACCATTCAAATACATGTTTCTAAAAGTTCGTTTTCCTTGACGCAGTCCGTGAAACATATTTTCCTTTATACTTATACTCTTTTTCAAGTGCTGCGTTTTGTCTACAAAGTTCAATTAAAACAAAGGTGCAGATTTTCCCTCAGATCAGTCTAGTTTGGGTCACACGAAGCTACCAGGACAGGTTTTTCACAATTTTGCAGACGACGTCATGGCGCGTCGGGTCAAGTCAACAAAAGCGGATGAACATGATTTTTAAAATCAAAGCAAATGACATTGAATTTATTCATCTCTGTGGACAAAGTCGATGTTTGCTTTTTATTTTGATGTAAAATGTTGCATGAAGGAAGTCGTTTTGTTGAAAAAAATACCGTTTTGCTATAGGAAGTGTGGCAAAGGAGCACACATTTTTGGTGACAATGTCGCAGCGCTGGTTATCCACAAAACATTTTTGGTTATTTAGCGTTTAAGCTCATATCACATCTTTTTTGGTTTAGTTGGAGAAGTAACAAGTTTAAGAATCTCAATATTATATTTACGATCCATGTCGACATCTGTGTAATCCAGAAATATTATGTTTTCGGAGTCACGTGATCATCGATAAATTCATTGTTTCGCACTCTAGCCCAGATCTGGATGGTTGTGATTCATTAAAATAGATCTAGATCTGGAATTAATCTTATTCATTGTCTTATCCTTGGTCTATGGATGCATGCGTAGTTGGAAATGAGAGCGCGCCAGTCCGCAAGCTTATTAAAGAGAAAGGCAGACAGAGACAGACTGTGCGCGCGTGTGTCTGTGTGTGTGTGTGTGTGTGTCTGTTTGTCTGTGTTCGTGCGCGCGCGTGTCTGTGTGTATGTGTGTTTGGAAGAGAGACAGAGACAGAGAGGCAGACTCTCTGTGTGTGTGTGTGTGTGTGTGTGTGTGTGTGTGTGTGTGTGTCTGTCTGTCTGTCTGTCCGTATTCGTGCGCGCGTATTTGTGTGTATGTGTGTGTGACTGCCTGCCTGTGCGTGTGTGTGTTTGGAGGAGAGAGAGAGTGAGAGGCAGACTCTGTGTGTGTGTGTGTGTGTGTGTGTGTTGCGCACGCAAGCGCGTATGTGTGTGTCTCTGAGTGCATGTGCGCGTTTGTGTAGGTAACTCGAACTAAAAATGTAAACAGTTTAAACAGTCAATAATTACAAAAGGCTGGCTCAAGCAATAATAAAACGAGAATTCGATTTGATCTAATCCTAAATCAGTAACTCTATGTATGCCTAATTTCATTATTGTGCCTGAAGAGATCCTGCACATACGCGCGCGCACACGCACACGCACACACACACACACACACACACACACACACACACACACACACACACACACACACATATACGCACTCACACGCGCACATGCGCGAGCGCACACACACGCACACACACACACACACACACACACCACACGCACGCACGCACACGCACACGCACGCACACACACACACACACACACACACACACACACACACACACCATCTTGAAAAAAATGTTTGACTTGACTTGACACCACAACACAACACCAACGCACACATGCACGCTCACACATGCACGCGCACACACGCACACGCACACACACGCGCGCGCGCGCATATGCACACACAGACATACACACGCGCGCACGCACGCACGCACGCACGCACGCACACACACACACACACACACACACACACACACACACACACACACACACACACACACACACACAACACCAACCTTTTTTTTAATAATCAAAACACATGGGGTGATGGACTGAGGGTAACAACAATTTCAAATGGCAATAATTACGTGGGTTGTTCATTAAAGTTTGGCAACGGGTCAGTAAAACAGAAACAAAGAAGTTCACAGACTTCAAACTTTTGCATTCCGTCGAAGAACAGCTTTCCTTTTTGTATGCAAAGTTCCAGCTCTCTATGCCAGGTTTCAAGTGCAGTTTGGTAGCTTTTTTTAGGCAAGGGTTGGAGCTGTGATTTTGAGCTTTTTATAAGGGCCTCGTTGCCAGAAACTTTCGTCCAGCCAAACAATCTAAAACTGAAAAAAAAAAATTGAAAGTCATATGGAGCTAAGTGAAGTATGTAGAATTGTTGGGTTGAACATTGATTATTTAATCTTCTTGGAAACTGCTATACAGAATTCTAATTGCTTGTATATAGTAGCTGTAGCTGATATTTTATATTGATGCATGACGAAAAGTGTGTACATTCAAAGTCAAACGTCAAGGTTAATAATAAGTAGTTGACGTGACTTGGTTTTAGGCAGGCAAAGAAGCAAACACAAGGCCAACGGTCAAGGTTAACAAGGTCACTGTACATACATGTAGTTAAAGAGTGTAACATTCTACTTAAAGCTGATGTATCATCTTAATATAATAAGAATAAGAATAATAGTGAATCATTTACATAGCGCACTCCTCCACCAAATGTGGAGCTCTATGCGCTTAACAACAAAAAAATTAAAAGCAAGAAATTCAAAAACAAAAACAAGTAATCGCTCACACACATGCAACATAGGCATGTATACACACACGACACCCCCCCCCCCCCCCCACACACATACACGCAGGCACGCACGTACGCACATATCCACACACACACACACACACCATTACCATCACCACCACTCACCCCACCCAAAAAACACAATACAAAATACAATCAGTTAAAGAAAGCATCAACACACACTCTCTCTCTCTCTCTCTCTCTCTCTCTCTCTCTCTCTCTCTCTCTCTCTCTCTCTCTCTCTCTGTGACTCTCTCGCAACAAAGCTGACGTAGACATTGCAGTCAACACACAGTGAAACTAATATGGGGGGAGGGGGGAGGGGAGGGTGTGTGTGAGAATAGAGTCCAGAAGTAATGTGGCCTAAAGGTTGTGATGTAGCTTGAATAGGTGGGTCTTGAGAGCTGATTTGAAACGTTGCAAGGACTGGATATGGCGAATTTCGCGTGGCAAGGAGTTCCAAACTGATGGGGCGAAAAGGAAAAGGAGCGCTCACCAAACATTTTTGTTCGTGTACTAGGAACACAGAGAAATTTGGAATCTGAAGATGACCGCAATTGCCTTGATGGAGTATAGACAGAAAGCATGTCAGAGATGTAGCTAGGGGCATTTTCAGAGAAATAAGAATGGCATAGAGTGGAAATTTTGTAGTCAATACGTGCTTTGATGGGAAGCCAATGGAGGGATATCAGGAGTGGTTGAACATGATGATACTTAGAGACCTTGAGGACAAGTCTGGCAGCAGAGTTCTGGACTTTTTGAAGCTTGTCAATGAGGTGTTGGGGGCAGCCATACAAGACTGAATTGCAATAATCTAATTTAGAGAGAACAGAAGCGCAGACTAGTATCTTAGCAGTATCTATAGACAGGAGATGGCGAATCATACCAATGCGACGCAGCTTACAGTATGCTGACCGACAGATAGTTTGAACTTGTGAGTCAACACTCATATCTTGAGAGATGTGGAAGCCAAGATTTCTAGGCTTACCAGCATACCAGCTTTTGGGATTGTAGCTGTCATAATATGAAAGATGTATAAAAATTTTAATTTTCAATGTAAAAGTTCAAGGTTAAAAAGGTAACTGTTACAAGGCAGGAAACATCAACTTCAAATATACACTGCTATATTCATTTGCATAGATTGTGTTTTGCTGTAGATCACAAAATATTTCAAGAACAAGAAATTCACATTTTCAAGGTCAAAGATCTTTATCGCAACATATTGCAAAGGCAAAATTGACCTTTCATGGTTAAAGGTCAAGGTCAATAACGTAATAGTTAATAATAAATTCCCAGTATGCCTCCAGACAAAATTTGAAATAAGTCTGTACTGTAGATGGCAGTATATTGCAAAGACATCGTAATCGTTAATTTTTGTTATCCAGTTGGGCAAGTCAGCTTTAGGCAATAATACTACCTTACAAAATTGTAAGTGATTCTGTACAGTAGATCACAAGATATTGTAAAAGCAAAAACTTGACCTCTCAAGGTCAAAGGTCAAAGTCAAAGTCAATACATGCCATAAGTTACCCATTTCGGCATGTCAGTTTTAAGCAGTATATTAATACACAAAATTTGAAGTAATTATATATGTACAGTAGATCACAATATATTGCAAAGACTAAAATTGACCTTTCAAGGTCAAAGGTCAAGGTCAATGTTGTAATAATTACCAATAGTTATCCGTTGGGTAAGTCAGCGTTACGCAATATACTACCTTACAAAATTGTAAGTAATTCTGTACAGTAGATTACAAAAAATTGTAAAAGCAAAATAATAATCTTTGAAGGTCAAAGTCAATGCATGCCACTGGTCACCCAGTGGGGCACGCCAGTTTTAAGCAATGTATCACTGTTCAAACTTTGAAGTAATTCTGCACAGTAGATCGCAAAATATTGCAAACGCAAAAAAAACCCAAAAACAATTTCAAGGTCAAAGGTCAAAGCTTAATAAAAATAATAGTTACCAATAGTTACTAATGATTACCTAGCAGAGCAAATCAACTTCCGGTAATAAATTGCCCAACGAAATTTGAACTAATTATGTACAGTGAACTGCAAGATATCCGAAAGACGCAAATGTAACGTTTCAAGGTCAAAGGTCAAGGTCAGTAAGGCAATAGCTACCCAATTGGGCATGTCAACCTAACGCAATGTACCATCAGACAAAATTCAAAGTAATTCTATACAACAGATCGCACAATGTAGCAAAGCAAAAAGTTCATATTTTAAGGTCAAAGGTCAAGGTCAAGGTTTAAAAAAAAGTACTTTCTAGACTAGAAAGTGCAATCAATTAGAAAGAGCTTGTCGTTCTGATTCCAATGATACCAAAATAATTTCTGCAAGTCAATTAGAACCAAAGATATGAAATTTGCCTATTTACAAATTTCATGTTATCATTCTGGACACTCAAAAACGCTATTTTTACCAACTTTACAAGTGATTTTGAGGTACTTGGGAATGGAACAGGCTTTTGTAATAAATCAA
>CM065685.1:65897904-65944631 GCA_017654935.2 Phymorhynchus buccinoides
TGCAACTTTTATTACCGGAAGTTGATAATTATGCCCTGCTAGGTAATCATTAGTAACTATTGGTAACTATTATTTTTATTAAGCTTTGACCTTTGACCTTGAAATTGTTTTTGTGGGTTTTTTTGCGTTTACAATATTTTGCGATCTACTGTGCAGAATTACTTCAAAGTTTGAACAGTGATACATTGCTTAAAACTGGCGTGCCCCACTGGGTGACCAGTGGCATGTATTGACTTTGACCTTGACCCTTGACCTTCAAAGATTATTATTTTGCTTTTACAATTTTTTGTAATCTACTGTACAGAATTACTTACAATTTTGTAAGGTAGTATATTGCGTAACGCTGACTTACCCAACGGATAACTATTGGTAATTATTACAACATTGACCTTGACCTTTGACCTTGAAAGGTCAATTTTAGTCTTTGCAATATATTGTGATCTACTGTACATATATAATTACTTCAAATTTTGTGTAGTAATATATTGCTTAAAACTGACATGCCGAAATGGGTAACGTATGGCATGTATTGACTTTGATTTTGACCTTTGACCTCAAGAGGTCAAGTTTTTGCTTTTACAATATTTTGTGATCTACTGTACATAATCACTTACAATTTTGTAAGGTAGTATATTGCCTAAAGCTGACTTGCCCAACTGGATAACAAAAATTAACGATTACGATGTCTTTGCAATATACTGCCATCTACAGTACAGACTTATTTCAAATTTTGTCTGGAGGCATACTGGGAATTTATTATTAACTATTACGTTATTGACCTTGACCTTTAACCATGAAAGGTCAATTTTGCCTTTGCAATATGTTGCGATAAAGATCTTTGACCTTGAAAATGTGAATTTCTTGTTCTTGAAATATTTTGTGATCTACAGCAAAACACAATCTATGCAAATGAATATAGCAGTGTATATTTGAAGTTGATGTTTCCTGCCTTGTAACAGTTACCTTTTTAACCTTGAACTTTTACATTGAAAATTAAAATTTTTATACATCTTTCATATTATGACAGCTACAATCCCAAAAGCTGGTATGCTGGTAAGCCTAGAAATCTTGGCTTCCACATCTCTCAAGATATGAGTGTTGACTCACAAGTTCAAACTATCTGTCGGTCAGCATACTGTGAGCTGCGTCGCATTGGTACGATTCGCCATCTCCTGTCTATAGATACTGCTAAGATACTAGTCTGCGCTTCTGTTCTCTCTAAATTAGATTATTGCAATTCACTCTTGTATGGCTGCCCCCAACACCTCATTGACAAGCTTCAAAAAAAAAGTCCAGAACTCTGCTGCCAGAATTGTCCTCAAGGTCTCTAAGTATCATAATGTTCAACCACTCCTGATATCCCTCTATTGGCTTCCCATCAAAGCACGTATTGACTACAAAATTTCCACTCTATGTCATTCTTATTTCTTTGGAAATGCCCCTAGCTACATCTCTGACATGCTTCCTGTCTATACTCCATCAAGGCAATTGCGGTCATCTTCAGATTCCAAATTTCTCTGTGTTCCTAGTACACGAACAAAAATGTTTGGTGAGCGCTCCTTTTCCTTTTCGGCCCCATCAGTTTGGAACTCCTTACCACGCGAAATTCGCCATATCCAGTCCTTGCAACGTTTCAAATCAGCTCTCAAGACCCACCTATTCAAGCTACATCACAACCTTTAGGCCACATTACTTCTGGACTCTATTCTCACACACACCCTCCCCTCCCCCCTCCCCCCATATTAGTTTCACTGTGTGTTGAATGCAATGTCTACGTCAGCTTTGTTGAGAGAGAGTCACAGAGAGAGAGAGAGATGGAGAGCGAGAGAGAGAGAGAGAGAGAGATTGAGAGAGAGAGAGAGAGAGAGGAGTGTGTGTGTTGATGCTTTCTTTAACTGATTGTATTTTGTATTGTGTTCTTGGGTGGGGTGAGTGGTGGTGATGGTAATGGTGTGTGTGTGTGTGTGGATATGTGCGTACGTGCGTGCCTGCGTGTATGTGTGGGTGGGGGGGGGGGGGGGGTGTGTGTGTGTGTATACATGCCTATGTTGCATGAGTGTGAGCAATTACTTGTTTTTGTTTTTGAATTTCTTGCTTTTAATTTTTGTTGTTGTTAAGCGCATAGAGCTCCACATTTGGTGGAGGAGTGCGCTATGTAAATGATTCACTATTATTCTTATTCTTATTATATTAAGATGATACATCAGCTTTAAGTAGAATGTTACACTCTTTAACTACATGTATGTACAGTGACCTTGATAACCTTGACCGTTGGCCTTGTGTTTGCTTCTTTGCCTGCCTAAAACCAAGTCACGTCAACTACTTATTATTAACCTTGACGTTTGACTTTGAATGTACACACTTTTCGTCATGCATCAATATAAAATATCAGCTACAGCTACTATATACAAGCAATTAGAATTCTGTATAGCAGTTTCCAAGAAGATTAAATAATCAATGTTCAACCCAACAATTCTACATACTTCACTTAGCTCCATATGACTTTCAATTTCTTTTTATCATTTTAGATTGTTTGGCTGGACGAAAGTTTCTGGCAACGAGGCCCTTATAAAAAGCTCAAAATCACAGCTCCAACCCTTGCCTAAAAAAGCTACCAAACTGCACTTGAAACCTGGCATAGAGAGCTAGAACTTTGCATACAAAAAGGAAAGCTGTTCTTCGACGGAATGCAAAAGTTTGAAGTCTGTGAACTTCTTTGTTTCTGTTTTACTGATCCGTTGCCAAACTTTAATGAACAACCCACGTAATTATTGCCATTTGAAATTGTTGTACCCTCAGTCCATCACCCCATGTGTTTTGATTATTTAAAAAAAAGGTTGGTGTTGTGTGTGTGTGTGTGTGTGTGTGTGTGTGTGTGTGTGTGTGTGTGTGTGTGTGTGGTGTGCGTGCGTGCGTGCGTGCAGTTGTGCGTGCGCGCGTGCGCGCGTGTGTATGTCTGTGTGTGCATATGCGCGCGCGCGCGTGTGTGTGCGTGTGCGTGTGTGCGCGTGCATGTGTGAGCGTGCATGTGTGCGTTGGTGTTGTGTTGTGGTGTCAAGTCAAGTCAAACATTTTTTTCAAGATGGTGTGTGTGTGTGTGTGTGTGTGTGTGTGTGTGTGTGTGTGTGGTGCGTGCGTTTGTGCGTGCGTGTGCGTGTGTGTGTGTGTGTGTGTGTGTGTGTGTGTGCGTGTGTGCGCTCGCGCATGTGCGCGTGTGAGTGCGTATGTGTGTGTGTGTGTGTGTGTGTGTGTGTGTGTGTGTGTGTGTGTGTGTGTGTGTGTGTGTGCGCGCGCGCGCGCGCGTGTGTGCAGGATCTCTTCAGGCACAATAATGAAATTAGGCATACATAGAGTTACTGATTTAGGATTAGATCAAATCGAATTCTCGTTTTATTATTGCTTGAGCCAGCCTTTTGTAATTATTGACTGTTTAAACTGTTTACATTTTTAGTTCGAGTTACCTACACAAACGCGCACATGCACTCAGAGACACACACATACGCGCTTGCGTGCGCACACACACACACACACACACACACACACAGAGTCTGCCTCTCACTCTCTCTCTCCTCCAAACACACACACGCACAGGCAGGCAGTCACACACACATACACACAAATACGCGCGCACGAATACGGACAGACAGACAGACACACACACACACACACACACACACACACACAAAACACACACACAGAGAGTCTGCCTCTCTGTCTCTGTCTCTCTTCCAAACACACATACACACAGACACGCGAGCGCGCGCGCACGAACACAGACACAACAGACACACACACACACACACAGACACACGCGCGCACAGTCTGTCTCTGTCTGCCTTTCTCTTTAATAAGCTTGCGGACTGGCGCGCTCTCATTTCCAACTACGCATGCATCCATAGACCAAGGATAAGACAATGAATAAGATTAATTCCAGATCTAGATCTATTTTAATGAATCACAACCATCCAGATCTGGGCTAGAGTGCGAAACAATGAATTTATCGATGATCACGTGACTCCGAAAACATAATATTTCTGGATTACACAGATGTCGACATGGATCGTAAATATAATATTGAGATTCTTAAACTTGTTACTTCTCCAACTAAACCAAAAAAGATGTGATATGAGCTTAAACGCTAAATAACCAAAAATGTTTTGTGGATAACCAGCGCTGCGACATTGTCACCAAAAATGTGTGCTCCTTTGCCACACTTCCTATAGCAAAACGGTATTTTTTTCAACAAAACGACTTCCTTCATGCAACATTTTACATCAAAATAAAAAGCAAACATCGACTTTGTCCACAGAGATGAATAAATTCAATGTCATTTGCTTTGATTTTAAAAATCATGTTCATCCGCTTTTGTTGACTTGACCCGACGCGCCATGACGTCGTCTGCAAAATTGTGAAAAACCTGTCCTGGTAGCTTCGTGTGACCCAAACTAGACTGATCTGAGGGAAAATCTGCACCTTTGTTTTAATTGAACTTTGTAGACAAAACGCAGCACTTGAAAAAGAGTATAAGTATAAAGGAAAATATGTTTCACGGACTGCGTCAAGGAAAACGAACTTTTAGAAACATGTATTTGAATGGTTTGGAAGGAATTTCACTAAGCACAGCTGTGGCCAATCACTCCGATGCACGGCAAGCTTTGCACAACGGTTGTTGGCAGTTATTTTTAACGTTGGAGATTAACAGACCAAGCTATATCAGTTTTTCTACACATGCTGTTTTCAGTGAGCTCAAAACGGTGGCTTCCGACGTCGGGATCATGACTGTCGGCATGCTTTTTAAATCTTTTGATTTCGTCATTTTGATCGATACAGGTATAAAATAAATATACTGGAAAAGAGACAAGGCATAAAATGTTTCTTTGGTAAAGTTTCATTTCCAACAGTGTGACATGAACCAAGATATCGCCAGTTGAAAACGGGGGAAATTAGATCTATTTTTTACTAAGCGGACAGCATAATGACGCAAGTTTTGAGTTGCTGCTAGTGTAAGTTCTCTAACCTCGTAGATCTAAGCGAGATTTACTTGTTTTCCATGAGATAAACACGTACTGACGTGTTTTGTTTTGTAAAAATCATGACTAATAAACGGTCCTATATAGATCTAGTAGTCATGAAAAATGAATAAGAAAGAAAAATGTAGATTTTGTGCTGGCGTGGAATGCACGGTAATTTGAGACAATTATAATAATATTATTTTAATGTTATTCCATAGTGTATTCTTGCTCTAAATCTCACGCGCCTTTTACACTAAATAAAGAGCAATGTAAATGATATCTACGAATAAGTGTTTTGGTCCCACTTTGGTGGTAGCGCGTTCGCTTCGTGTCAAGTAAACCCGAGTTCGAACCTGGGTACAGCGGATTTTTTCCTCTCACTTTGCACTAGGACTTACGGTCTGAACGTGGAGTCTTTCGGATGAGACGATAAACCGAGGTCCCGTGTGCCCATGCACTTAGCATACGCTAAACCCAATGGCACCGAAAAAGTTGTCATTTGGTCAAAATGTACCCCCCCCCCCCCCCCCCCCCCCTTTCCTTCCTCATCAGTCACACAAAAATCGCATGCACACACAAAAAAAAAAAAAATTGGGTGGCGCGCCTCTGGTTGCGACGCACTCTCCAGGTGGGAGCAACCCGAATTTCACAGAGACGCCTCTGTGACTATAAAGTTACCTAATACCTCATACCCACTCGGCTGGGCCTTCTTTCTCATGTTTGGAGATCGGTACATTGATCAATAACATTGAACATTGTTTTTATTATGGATGGTTGACAGTCTGTAACAATAACATTGAACATTGCTTTTATTATGAATGGTTGGCAGTCTGTTTTTATTTTGGATGGTTGACAGTTTGTAACAATAACATTGTTTTTATTATGGATAGTTGACAGTCCGTAACAATAACATTGAACATTGCTTTTATTATGGATGGTTGGCAGTCTGTAGCAATAACATTGAACATTGTTTTTATTATGAATGGTTGGCAGTCTGTAACAATAACATTGAACATTGCTTTTATTATGAATGGTTGGCAGTCTGTAACAATAACATTGAACATTGCTTTTATTATGAATGGTTGGCAGTCTGTAACAATAACATTGTTTTTATTATGAATGGTTGACAGTCTGTAACAATAATATTGAACATTGCTTTTATTATGGATGGTTGGGCAGTGTGTAGCAATAACATTGAACATTGTTTTTATTATGAATGGTTGACAGTCTGTGACAATAACATTGAACATTGTTTTTATTATGAATGGTTGACAGTCTGTAGCAATAACATTGAACATTGCTTTTATTATAAATGGTTGACAGTCTGTAACAATAACATTGAACATTGCTTTTATTATGGATGGTTGGCAGTGTGTACCAATAACATTGAACATTGTTTTTATTATGAATGGTTGGCTGTCTGTAACGATAACATTGTTTTTATTATGGATGGTTGACAGTCTGTAACAATAACATTGAACATTGCTTTTATTATGGATTATTGACAGTCTGTAACAATGACATTGTTTTTATTATGAGTGGTTGGCAGTCTGTAACAATAACATTGAACATTGCTTTTATTATGGATGGTTGGCAGTCTGTAACGATAGCATTGTTTTTATTATGAGTGGTTGGCAGTCTGTAACAATAACATTGAACATTGTTTTTATTATGGATGGTTGGCAGTCTGTAGCAATAACATTGGTTTTATTGTGGATGGTTGACAGTCTGTAACAATAACATTGTTTTTATTTTGGATGGTTGACAGTTTGTAACAATAACATTGTTTTTATTATGGATAGTTGACAGTCCGTAACAATAACATTGAACATTGCTTTTATTATGGATGGTTGGCAGTCTGTAGCAATAACATTGAACATTGTTTTTATTATGAATGGTTGGCAGTCTGTAACAATAACATTGAACATTGTTTTTATTATGGATAGTTGACAGTCTGTAACAATAACATTGAACATTGTTTTTATTATGGATATTTGACAGTCTGTGACAATAACATTGAACATTGCTTTTATTATGGATGGTTGGCAGTCTGTAACAATAGCATTGAACATTGTTTTTATTATGAATGGCTGGCAGTCTGTAACAATAACATTGAACATTGCTTTTATTATGAATGGTTGGCAGTCTGTAGCAATAACATTGTTTTTATTATGAATGGTTGACAGTCTGTAACAATAATATTGAACATTGCTTTTATTATGGATGGTTGGCAGTGTGTAGCAATAACATTGAACATTGTTTTTATTATGAATGGTTGACAGTCTGTAACAATAACATTGAACATTGCTTTTATTATGGATGGTTGGCAGTGTGTAGCAATAACATTGAACATTGTTTTTATTATGAATGGGTGGCTGTCTGTAACGATAGCATCGTTTTTATTATGAATGGTTGACAGTCTGTACCAATAACATTGTTTTTATTATGGATGGTTGACAGTCTGTAACAATAACATTGAACATTGCTTTTATTATGGATGGTTGGTGTAGAGTAACCTCCCTTGCGATAATCTCGCAAGTCATTATGTGACGTGATCTAGGTAACTAGGTTACTAACTGGGCGAGTAAACAACCGTCACGGCTACACAAACATCTGGCCTGCTAACTGATGTTATATGGTGTCAGAAGTCACGGCTACACAAACCTCTGGCCTGCTAACTGATGTTATATGGTGTCAGAAGTGGGAGTAAACAACCGTCACGGCTACACCAACCTCTGACCTGCTAACTGATGTTATATGGTGTCAGAAGTCACGGCTACACCAACCTCTGGTCTGCTAACTGATGTTATATGGTGTCAGAAGTCACGGCTACACAAACCTCTAGCCTGCTAACTGATGTTATATGGTGTCAGAAGTCACGGCTACACAAACCTCTGGCCTGCTAACTGATGTTATATGGTGTCAGAAGTCACGGCTACACAAACCTCTGGCCTGCTAACTGATGTTATATGGTGTCAGAAGTCACGGCTACACAAACCTCTGGCCTGCTAACTGATGTTATATGGTGTCAGAAGTCATGGCTACACAAACCTCTGGCCTGCTAACTGATGTTATATGGTGTCAGAAGTCACGGCTACACAAACCTCTGGCCTGCTAACTGATGTTATATGGTGTCAGAAGTCACGGCTGCACAAACCTCTGGCCTGCTAACTGATGTTATATGGTGTCAGAAGTCAAAAGGGGGGCCTGCTATGAAAGAAAGAAATCCTCAACCACAGAAGAAGAGACTGTAAAAGTGTACAAATGTAGTTCTTCATGAGAATGACGGAATCAACGTCAGGTCAGTCAAGGGGAATGCAGAAACAATTCACTGCAAACGTTCCTGTTCCAGACAAGATGTGTTTGGAAGGCAATCTTTCTCAAAATTGGAAACGATTCAAACGACAGTTTGAAAATTACTCCATAGCCAGCAGACTAAGCAGAGAAGAAGATAAAATTACCAGGTAGCCGTTTTTCTTGCCGTTTTTGGGCAAGATGCCTGTGAGATCTATGACAACTTGACGTTTGAAGCTCCAGATGACAAAAACTATGATGGATCCAGAGAAAGTGCAAGCTATCTCCAACTTCCCAAGACCTACGAACATTTCAGAATTGCGCCGGTTCCTGGGAATGGTGAACCATGTTGGAAATTTTGCACCTCATATGGCCGACACAACAAAACCATTGAGAGATCTAATGAAAAAGGAGATTGACTGGATTTGGGATGAGCCACAAGAGAAAGCCTTCCAAACAGTGAAAAAGCAGCTGAGTTCAACACCAGTGCTTGCACACTTCAGTTCAGACAAGCCAACCAAAGTCTCAGTAGATGCATTGTCATATGGATTAGGTGGCGTACTACTCCAGAAGCAAGAAAATGACTGGAAGCCAGTATTCTATGCCTCAAGATCTCTCAGCAACTGAACAAAGGTATGCGCAAGTGGAAAAAGAAGCCTTGGCAGTGACTTGGAACTGTGAAAAATTTCAAGACTACCTGCTTGGACTGTCAACATTCACAATTGAGACAGACCACAAACCACTGTTGGCACTGTTGAAAACCAAGCTGCTGGATGAACTGACTCCAAGGATTCAGAGGTTCCGCATGCGCCTGATGCGATTTTCCTACGACATCGTATACACTGCAGGGAAAAACTTGATGACGGCAGACACTTCGTCAAGGGCTCCTGGGAGTACACCTGCTGATCAGGAACACTTAATGGAAGACGAGACAAACGCTTTCGTCTGTGCTGTCATTGGCAGCTTTCCCGCAAGTGATGCAAGGCTGGAAGTGATTCGACAAAAGCAATGCTCCGACAAAATCTGCAGCCAAGTCATGAACTTTTGTAAGTTAGATCACTGGCCGGAAGCAGCGAAAAAGGACGTCAATCTGCAACAATACTGGTTTGCTCGCCAAGATTTGACAGTTCAGCAAGGTGTACTGCTGTTCCAGAGCCGTCTGGTGATTCTGGCTGAGCTGCAAGAAGAAATCTTGCAGAGACTTCATCAATGAATGGTTGGCAGTCTGTAACAATAACATTGTTTTTATTATGAATGGTTGGCAGTCTGTAACATTGAACATTGTTTTTATTATGAATGGTTGGCAGTCTGTAACAATAACATTGTTTTTATTATGAATGGTTGGCAGTCTGTAACATTGAACATTGTTTTTATTATGGATGGTTGGCAGTCTGTAGCCATAACATTGTCTTCATTATGAATGGTTGGCAGTCAGTAACATTGAACATTGTTTTTATTATGAATGGTTGGCAGTCTGTAACAATAACATTGTTTTTATTATGGATGGTTGGCAGTCTGTAACAATAACATTGTTTTTATTATGGATGGTTGACAGTCTGTAACAATAACATTGTTTTATATTATGAATGGTTGGCAGTCTGTAACAATAACATTGTTTTTATTATGAATGGTTGGCAGTCTGTAACATTGAACATTGTTTTTATTATGGATGGTTGGCAGTCTGTAGCAATAACATTGTTTTTATTATGAATGGTTGGCAGTCTGTAACAATAACATTGTTTTTATTATGAATGGTTGGCAGTCTGTAACAATAACATTGTTTTTATTATGGATGGTTGGCAGTCTGTAACAATAACATTGGTTTTTTTTATTATGGATGGTTGGCAGTCTGTAGCAATAACATTGAACATTGTTTTTATTATGGATGGTTGGCAGTCTGTAACAATAACATTGGTTTTTTTAATTATGGATGGTTGGCAGTCTGTAGCAATAACGTTGAACATTGTTTTTATTATGGATGGTTGGCAGTCTGTAGCAATAACATTGAACATTGTTTTTATTATGAATGGTTGACAGTCTGTAGCAATAACATTGAACATTGTTTTTATTATGAATGGTTCACAGTCTGTAGCAATAACATTGAACATTGTTTTTATTATGAATGGTTCACAGTCTGTAGCAATAACATTGAACATTATTTTTATTATGGATGGTTGGCAGTCTGTAACAATAACATTGTTTTTATTATGAATGGTTGGCAGTCTGTAACAATAACATTGAACATTGTCTTTATTATGAATGGTTGGCAGTCTGTAACAATAACATTGTCTTTATTATGAATGGTTGACAGTCTGTAACAATAACATTGAACATTGTCTTTATTATGGATGGTTGGCAGTCTGTAGCAATACCACTGTCTTCATTATGAATGGTTGGCAGTTTGTAACATTGAACATTGTTTTTATTATGGATAGTTGACAATCCGTAGCAATAACATTGAACATTGTCTTTAATATGGATGGATGACAGTCTGTAACAATAACATTGAACATTGTCTTTATTATGAATGGTTGACAGTCTGTAACAATAACATTGTTGCTTTTATTATGGATGGTTGACAGTGTGCAACAATAGCATTGTTTTTATTATGAATGGTTGGCAGTCTGTAACAATAGCATTGAAATTGTTTTTATCATGGATGGTTGGCAGTCTGTAACAATAATATTGAACATTGTTTTTATTATGAATGGTTGGCAGTCTGTAGCAATAACATTGTTTTTATTATGGATGGTTGGCAGTCTGTAACAATAACATTGAACATTGTTTTTATTATGAATGGTTGGCAGTCTGTAGCAATAACATTGAACATTATTTTTGTTATGAATGGTTGACAGTCTGTAGCAATAACATTCAACATTATTTTTATTATGGATGGTTGGCAGTCTGTAACAATAACATTGTTTTTATTATGAATGGTTGGCAGTCTGTAACAATAAAATTGAACATTGTCTTTATATTGAATGGTTGGCAGACTGTAGCAATAACATTGTTTTTATTATGGATGGTTAGCAGTCTGTAACAATAACATTGAACATTTTTTATTATGGATGGTTGGCAGTCTGTAACAATAGCATTGAACATTGTTTTGTTTTTTATTATGGATGGTTGGCAGTCTGCAACAATAACATTGTTTTTTATTATGAATGGTTGGCAGTCTGTAACAATAACATTGTTTTTATTATGAATGGTTGGCAGTCTGTAACATTGAACATTGTTTTTATTATGAATGGTTGGCAGTCTGTAACATTGAACATTGTTTTTATTATGAATGGTTGGCAGTCTGTAACATTGAACATTGTTTTTATTATGAATGGTTGGCAGTCTGTAACAATAACATTGAACATTGTTTTTATTATGAATGGTTGACAGTCTGTAACAATAACATTGTTTTCATTATGAATGGTTGGCAGTCTGTAACAATAATATTGAACATTGTTTTATTATGAATGGTTGGCAGTCTGTAACAATAACATTGTTTTTTATTATGAATGGTTGACAGTCTGTAACATTGAACATTGTTTTTATTATGAATGGTTGGCAGTCTGTAACATTGAACATTGTCTTCATTATGAATGGTTGGCAGTCTGTAAAAACATCCATGTCTCTCGTTCACAGAGCTTGTCACTTTGTAAACCCGGCACATCGGGCATCAACGTCAGAACTAGGTGGACCTCTCTGCCAAGTGTCGTTAAGTTCGGATCAGTAGTTTTGGTGCTGCAAAGTACAAACAGACGCACAGACAAACAGATCAGCGCACAGGCCCTCTTTCCATTTGCATTCTACACCTGGTCTATAGATCTGGGGGGAAAGACAAGTGAAGGAAGGAATCAGAGTGGAATCAGAAAAGCAACGCATATATTAGATAGCAAAAGACGTCAGGGGAAGACATGAATGAATGAACAAAGAACAGGACAAGAGTGAAGGAAAAAGGGAAGGAAGAAAGGGAGGGGGTAGTTTGGAATCAGAAAAGCAACGCATATAGTATATAGCAAAAGACGTTAAGAGAAGAAATGAACAAAGAACAGGACGAAGGACGGGACAAGAGTGAAAGAAAGAAGACAAAATGGAAGGAAGGAAGAAAGGGAGGGCGTAGTTTGGAATCAGAAAAGCAACGCCTATAGTATATAGCAAAAGACGTTAGGAGAAGAAATGAACAAAGAACAGGACGAAGGACGGGACAAGAGAGAAGGAAAAAGGGAAGGAAGGAAGGGGGCAGTTTGGAATCAGATTTTTTTGCGAATGAAGAAAGGAAAGAACAACAGTTAAAGAAAGGACGACAGTGAAAGACAGAAGAAAGGAGAGAGTGAAAGGAAGCAAGGAAGAAATGAAGGAGTAAAGGAAGTAAGGAAGGAAGGAAGAAGGCAGTTTGTCGAGGGGTCTGGTCCTATGGAGGAATTGTCTGTGAGCTTTATGGTGGCCGGAGGACTGATCTGATTTTCAATTTGCCAGGGCTAACTTGATTCCCTCCTGGATCCCTGGGGGGCACCTCCCTGTCCCTCCTCGCTCACTGTAAAGCCCTCTACCGTTTGTCACACCCTCCCCCTATCCAGGCTCCCCCTCCACCCCCCGTCTCTGGCAGGAGGGCTTGTTTCTCCCACAGTCTTTTCAGCATCGGCCCGCCGGCCTGAGTGTTCCCGACCCATGCTAATTGTGACCCAGGATTGAGAAGAGAGGGAGAGAGAGAGAGAGAGAGAGAGAGAGAGAGAGAGAGAGAGAGAGAGAGAGAGAGAGAGAGAGAGAGAGACAGAGAGAGAGAGAGAGAGAGGGGGAGAGAGAGAGAGGGAGAGAGAGAGAGAGAGAGAGAGAGAGAGAGAGAGAGAGAGAGAGAGACCGAGAGACCGAGACCGAGACCGAGACCGAAAGAGATAGACTGAGAGAGAGAAAGAGAGAGAGAGGTTTTCCTGATTAAGATCCTCTCTGATTGATTGTGTTTGATAGCAGCCGTCTGAGTGTGTGTGTGTGTGTGTGCGCGTGTGCGTGTGTGCGTGCGTGCGTGTCTCTCTCTCTCTCTCTCTCTCTCTCTCTCTCTCTCTCTCTCTCTCTCTCTCTCTCTCTCTCTCTCTCTCTCTCTCTCTCTCTCTCTTAAAGTTATTTTTGAAAAAGAACAGTATATTCTTCACATGGATTCACATTGTTTTCGATTTGCGATTTCTAAGTTCAGGTTCAATGTGTTACCACTTAACGACAATATACATAGATTTAGCGATCGAATGCAAGATAAATTGTGTCCTTTTTGTAAATCAAAAATTGAAAATGAAGTCCACTTTTTGATGGTTTGTATTATGTACACTGATCTTAGGCAAAGGTTTCTTAATGGATACACAAATATGCCATTACATGCTATTCTCAGAGTTGAAAGTCTTAGACATAATCTCTCAAGATATATTTTCCATTCAATTAACAGGAGGAAGAAAATATTGTCATAACCTGCATTGAAATGATTGGTTTTATGATTGATTAATTAATCAGTAATTGCTTGAGTAATTGCATTAATAAGTAATTTTCGAATTGATTGAGCAATGATTGAGATGTACTTGATTGATTGATTAGTTGATGGGTAGTAAATGCTTTGGTTAAATAGTTGTCTAATTCAGAACATAAACTGTGGTTATTGCATTGATAACTGGATTGATAGATCAGTGAGTCCTTATCGTTGAACATATTATTGTATCCATTTAGCATTTGATTTGACATGTGTTGTTTTGTTTGTTTTATTATTCTTATTGATTTATGGAAATGCTAATTTCTATTTCCAACTCCAACCACCCCCCATCATATGTATTGTGGCCTAAGGCCAATGTGCATTAAAACAATTTCAGTGTTCTCTCTCTCTCTCTCTCTCTCTCTCTCTCTGAGTGTGTGCGTATGTGTGTGCGTGTAGTGAATAATTATATCCTTTTACTCAGAAGGCCTTGTGTCATTGTGAAGTAATAATAATAATAATAATAATAATACAGACATTTATAGAGCACGCATTCTAGACGAACTACTCATGGCGCTTAACAAAACTAAAATTCACTCCACATGCAAGATTACATCATACATATTGAACATACTCAGACGCGCTCGAATTCCCACCGTCACCCCCACGCAAACAAATACTCATATATATGCAAACATGCACACGCATATATAATAATAATAATAATACAGAAAACTTATATAGCTTCACATTCCAGGCTAGCTGCTCATGGCGCTTTACAAAAAAATACATTTAACCAAATCACATCAATACCCATGCTCGCACGCACACAAGCACACACACTGACGAACATAGCTTATCATTTACATGCGCATGCACACATACATACAGTACATACATACGTACGTACGTTCGTACATACATACATCCCCACAGACACAAACACACACACACATCCCCACACACATGCATAAGCACATGCCAGCGCGCGCATGCACACACACACTTTCTGTCTCCCACCTTTCCCATGCCATTCCTCATCCGCACACGCTTTCATTCTCACAATCCGATCATGGTGGACAGTAGTGTTCAGAGAATAGATGGGTTTTCAGGTTGGTTTTGAAAACTGACAGGGAGTTGGAATGTCTGAGAGACAGAGGGAGTTTGTTCCAAGTAGCTGGGGCCTGAAAAGAAAAGGATCTCTCGCCATAAGTTTTCGCTTTAATTGAGGGAGGCTGTAGAATACCAGAATCAGAAGAAGAACGAAGCTGACGAGATGGAATGTAAGTATGAAGTAGATCAGACAGGTAAGTAGGAGCAGAGCCAGAAATGACAGCAAAGCTAAGAGCAGAAAGCTTGTAGTTGATTCTGCTGGAGATTGGCAACCAGTGCAGAGAGTGCAGAAGGGGAGAAACATGTTCAAACATTGATATAGACTATGCACAAACGCATCCTTCCCTCCCCACACACAAACACACTCTCATCAACGTCATGAAGGGGGTGATTGGGATCCCGGGGGATCTTGCCAGCTGTACGTCCAGTAAAATCTTTGTAAATGTTTGAGAGTTGTTTCTGTTCTTTACCAATGGTTTTGGATGCTTCTTCTTCTTCCGGTTAAGTGCCCACAATCAACAATTTGATTTGTATGGCACTATTTCGGTCGCTTGATTGACAATGCGTGACAGTTGTTTCTGTTCTTTACCAATGGTTGTGGATGCTTGATTGACAATGCGTGACAGTTGTTTCTGTTCTTTACCAATGGTTGTGGATGCTTGATTGACAATGCGTGACAGTTGTTTCTGTTCTTTACCAATGGTTGTGGATGCTTGATTGACAATGCGTGACAGTTGTTTCTGTTCTTTACCAATGGTTGTTGATGCTTGATTGACAATGCGTGACAGTTGTTTCTGTTTGCCAGTGGTTTGGGATGCTTGATTGACAATGCGTGACAGTTGTTTCTGTTCTTTACCAATGGTTTTGGATGCTTGATTGACAATGCGTGACAGTTGTTTCTGTTCTTTACCAATGGTTTTGGATGCTTGATTGACAATGCGTGACAGTTGTTTCTGTTTACCAGTGGTTTGGGATGCTTGATTGACAATGCGTGACAGTTGTTTCTGTTCTTTACCAATGGTTTGAGATGCTTGATTGACAATGCGTGACAGTTGTTTCTGTTCTTTACCAATGGTTTTGGATGCTTGATTGACAATGCGTGACAGTTGTTTCTGTTCTTTACCAATGGTTGTGGATGCTTGATTGACAATGCGTGACAGTTGTTTCTGTTCTTTACCAATGGTTTGAGATGCTTGATTGACAATGCGTGACAGTTGTTTCTGTTCTTTACCAATGGTTTTGGATGCTTGATTGACAATGCGTGACAGTTGTTTCTGTTCTTTACCAATGGTTGTGGATGCTTGATTGACAATGCGTGACAGTTGTTTCTGTTCTTTACCAATGGTTTTGGATGCTTGATTGACAATGCGTGACAGTTGTTTCTGTTCTTTACCAATGGTTGTGGATGCTTGATTGACAATGCGTGACAGTTGTTTCTGTTCTTTACCAATGGTTTTGGATGCTTGATTGACAATGCGTGACAGTTGTTTCTGTTCTTTACCAATGGTTTGGGATGCTTGATTGACAATGCGTGACAGTTGTTTCTGTTTACCAGTGGTTTGGGATGCTTGATTGACAATGCGTGACAGTTGTTTCTGTTCTTTACCAGTGGTTTTGGATGCTTGATTGACAATGCGTGACAGTTGTTTCTGCTTACCAATGGTTTGGGATGCTTGATTGACAATGCGTGACAGTTGTTTCTGTTCTTTACCAGTGGTTGTGGATGCTTGATTGACAATGCGTGACAGTTGTTTCTGTTCTTTACCAATGGTTGTGGATGCTTGATTGACAATGCGTGACAGTTGTTTCTGTTCTTTACCAGTGGTTTTGGATGCTTGATTGACAATGCGTGACAGTTGTTTCTGTTCTTTACCAGTGGTTTTGGATGCTTGATTGACAATGCGTGACAGTTGTTTCTGTTCTTTACCAATGGTTGTGGATGCTTGATTGACAATGCGTGACAGTTGTTTCTGTTCTTTACCAATGGTTGTGGATGCTTGATTGACAATGCGTGACAGTTGTTTCTGTTTACCAGTGGTTTTGGATGCTTGATTGACAATGCGTGACAGTTGTTTCTGTTCTTTACCAATGGTTTTGGATGCTTGATTGACAATGCGTGACAGTTGTTTCTGTTCTTTACCAATGGTTTTGGATGCTTGATTGACAATGCGTGACAGTTGTTTCTGTTCTTTACCAATGGTTGTGGATGCTTGATTGACAATGCGTGACAGTTGTTTCTGTTCTTTACCAATGGTTGTGGATGCTTGATTGACAATGCGTGACAGTTGTTTCTGTTCTTTACCAGTGGTTTTGGATGCTTGATTGACAATGCGTGACAGTTGTTTCTGTTCTTTACCAATGGTTTTGGATGCTTGATTGACAATGCGTGACATTTGTTTCTGTTCTTTACCAGTGGTTTTGGATGCTTGATTGACAATGCGTGACAGTTGTTTCTGTTCTTTACCAATGGTTGTGGATGCTTGATTGACAATGCGTGACAGTTGTTTCTGTTTACCAGTGGTTTTGGATGCTTGATTGACAATGCGTGACAGTTGTTTCTGTTCTTTACCAATGGTTTTGGATGCTTGATTGACAATGCGTGACAGTTGTTTCTGTTTACCAGTGGTTTTGGATGCTTGATTGACAATGCGTGACAGTTGTTTCTGTTCTTTACCAGTGGTTTTGGATGCTTGATTGACAATGCGTGACAGTTGTTTCTGCTTACCAATGGTTTGGGATGCTTGATTGACAATGCGTGACAGTTGTTTCTGTTCTTTACCAGTGGTTGTGGATGCTTGATTGACAATGCGTGACAGTTGTTTCTGTTCTTTACCAATGGTTTGAGATGCTTGATTGACAATGCGTGACAGTTGTTTCTGTTCTTTACCAATGGTTGTGGATGCTTGATTGACAATGCGTGACAGTTGTTTCTGTTCTTTACCAGTGGTTTTGGATGCTTGATTGACAATGCGTGACAGTTGTTTCTGTTCTTTACCAATGGTTTTGGATGCTTGATTGACAATGCGTGACAGTTGTTTCTGTTCTTTACCAATGGTTTTGGATGCTTGATTGACAATGCGTGACAGTTGTTTCTGTTCTTTACCAATGGTTTTGGATGCTTGATTGACAATGCGTGACAGTTGTTTCTGTTCTTTACCAATGGTTTTGGATGCTTGATTGACAATGCGTGACAGTTGTTTCTGTTCTTTACCAGTGGTTTTGGATGCTTGATTGACAATGCGTGACAGTTGTTTCTGTTTACCAGTGGTTTGGGATGCTTGATTGACAATGCGTGACAGTTGTTTCTGTTCTTTACCAATGGTTTTGGATGCTTGATTGACAATGCGTGACAGTTGTTTCTGTTCTTTACCAATGGTTTGGGATGCTTAATTGACAATGCGTGACAGTTGTTTCTGTTCTTTACCAATGGTTGTGGATGCTTGATTGACAATGCGTGACAGTTGTTTCTGTTCTTTACCAATGGTTTTGGATGCTTGATTGACAATGCGTGACAGTTGTTTCTGTTCTTTACCAGTGGTTTTGGATGCTTGATTGACAATGCGTGACAGTTGTTTCTGTTCTTTACCAATGGTTGTGGATGCTTGATTGACAATGCGTGACAGTTGTTTCTGTTCTTTACCAATGGTTGTGGATGCTTGATTGACAATGCGTGACAGTTGTTTCTGTTTACCAGTGGTTTTGGATGCTTGATTGACAATGCGTGACAGTTGTTTCTGTTCTTTACCAATGGTTGTGGATGCTTGATTGACAATGCGTGACAGTTGTTTCTGTTCTTTACCAATGGTTTTGGATGCTTGATTGACAATGCGTGACAGTTGTTTCTGTTTACCAGTGGTTTTGGATGCTTGATTGACAATGCGTGACAGTTGTTTCTGTTCTTTACCAGTGGTTTTGGATGCTTGATTGACAATGTCTGACAGTTGTGCTTTAATCTAGCAGTTAAATACATTGTTTCTGTTCGAGTACATTCCTCGACGAACTGCCTTCTTTCTTAGAGTATTGTTCTTCCCTGTTTGGTAAAGTGATCATTGCTGGTGACTTTAATATCCACTATGAAAATATCACGGACAATAACACCATGACATTTAGAGATATTGTAAGCATGTATAATTTTGTTCAATCTGTCGCTGAACCTACTCATGTGCATGGTCACATTCTTGATCTTGTCTTGTACCCATGCTGTGATAATTTTGTCTTCTCTACAACCGTGTGTCACGATCTTACGTCCGATCATGTGTCTGTGTTGTGCAAAGTAAGTCTCCCCAAACCTGTCCGTCGCCGCACAACAAAATTCATCCGCTCAGTTCATAAGATTGACAAGACTAATTTGAAATATGATTTAGAAACTGCCATAACACCTGACATGTCTCTTCCCGATTTAATCTTTTCTTTGCAAAATCTGCTCAATAAGCACACCCCTCTCCATCAGGTGTCTGTCAGGACGGAGAGAGCCACACCTTGGTACAATACAGTCGCTCCACAACTCACCGAGTTCAAGCGCGAGCGCCGCAGAGCAGAAAGGTGCTGGCTCTCCTCTGGTCTGACTGTTCACAAACAGATCTACAACTCAATCAAATGGACCATTGCCGACTTAGTACAAAGGGCTAACACTCAGTTTTTCTCCTCTAAAATTTCTGCTAGCAAGACTTGCAAAGAACTCTACCGAAACATGAATCAAATCCTAGGCAAAACACAAGCTGCTGTATTCCCTTCAAATATAGCACCTAAACAACTCCCTGACGCCTTTCTTAATTTTTTCCGAGACAAAATAGTAGCCATTCGAAATGCGTTTCCTTCTTCCCATCCTCTAGACGAGTCCCCAGCCTACTCTGGTCCAACGTTGTCCGCCTTTAAACCAGTCACAACACAGTTCGTGGCAGAGATTCTAAAAAAAACGGCCAAAAAATCTTGTGAACTTGACCCTTTGCCAACATTCCTACTCTATGAAAACATTGATACCTTGTTACCAGTCATAACAAATATTTTCAACCGTTCTTTGTCAAGTGGTACAGTCCCTGATGATTTTAAAGACGCAATTGTGAAACCCCTCTTGAAAAAAATCTACTCTGAATCCAGATGAATTAAAAAACTATCGGCCAATCTCTAACCTTCCCTTCTTGTCAAAAATCTTAGAGAAAGTAGTTCTCCATCAGCTATCTCAGCACCTTGTTACGAATAATCTTCTCAGTCCCCATCAATTTGCTTACCGTGCCGGACAAGGTACTGAAACAGCTCTTATTAGTATCTTAAATAACATTCTGACTTCCCTTGACGACGACAAAATATATGTTCTCCTTCTTCTTGATTTATCAGCAGCATTTGACACAATAGACCATGACATTCTGCTGACACGTTTGACAACTGACTTTGGCATTTGCGGCACCGTACTAAATTGGCTTAAATCATATCTCTCCAATATAAAGCAATTTGTTCTCATTGAAAATATGCCGTCATCTAAAATGTCTCTCGACTTTGGCGTTCCTCGGGGATCAGTACTTGGGCCTGTACTTTTTATCATGTACACAACACCATTGTCCAAGATAATTAATAAACATTCTGTTCAGCACGAAATTTTCGCCGACGACACTCGAACATTCTGACATACATGGAAACTACCACCAACTTGTCCAAACACTTGAAGACTGTGTTTCTGACATCAAACATTGGATGTCAACCAACAAACTTAAGTTAAATGATGATAAGACAGAGGCTATCCAGTTTGTTCAACAAAATCATGCTCAAAATCTCCCACCCTCTACAGAGCTTTGTTCCACCGAAATTACATTTATGTCGTGCGTTCGTGATCTCGGCCTTCATATTGACTCAGATCTATCTTTGAAACAACACGTTACCAAAATCTGTCAAGCCTGCTTTCTTGAAATCCGTCGCATTAGTTCAATTAGACCCTTTCTGACTGAAGATGCCACAAAGACACTTGTCACTTCCTGTATTCTGTCTAGATTAGATTATTGCAATGCCCCCCTCCTAGGCCTTCCTACAAACTCTCTCCAACCTCTTCAACGTGTTCAAAATTATGCCGCTCGCCTTGTATTCAGAGTACCAAGACGGCACCATACATCAGATCTTTTAATAGAACTACACTGGCTCAAAATCGAATATAGATTCAAATACAAATCCGCCTGCCTCTGCTACAAAATCGTTACAAAAGACGCTCCTTTGCAACCTTTTCCAGATTTACGTTCCTGCCCGTAGCCTTCGTTCTTCCTCTGATTACCGTATTTTTCAAATTCCCTCTTACCATCGGAAACAACACGGCTCCAGAGCATTTTCCGTATCAGCCGCTACACTCTGGAACTCACTCCCTCTCAGCCTTCGTCATGCCAAATGCTATGTAACGTTTAAGTCTGCTCTGAAAACACACTACTTCAAACTGCAGCTGCAGAGTACATTATAAAACTTAGAAATATTGCCAGCCACTCTATTTGTCCATCTTGTTATGTATATGTGTTATCACGTGTTCTGTGTGAGTGTGTGTGCGCACGCGTGTGTGTGTGTGTATGTATGTGTGCGTGTGTGAATGTGCGCGTGCGTGCACGCACGTGTGTGTGAGGTGTATGTGAGCGTGTGCATGTTTTGTGTTGTGTGTGTGCGTGTGATGCGTTCATGTAGACACCTATAATTATGAGTGTACGTATGCATGGTGCGTGTGTGTGTGTGTGGGGGGGGGGGGGGGGGGGGCGGGCTACCGGGCATACCAGGCAGTGACAGTTGTTCATTACATCTAACAATTAGATGTCCATACCAGGCATTGTCAGTGACAGTTGTGCTTTACATCTAACAGTTAGATGTCCATACCAGGCAGTGACAGTGACAGTTGTGTTTTAATCTAACTTTGAGATGTCCATACCAGGCAGTGACAGTTGTGCTTTAATCTAACAGTTAGATGTCCATACAAGGCAGTGCCAGTCACTGTTCTACTTTAATCTAACAGTTAGATGTCCATACCAGGCAGTGACAGTGACAGTTGTGCTTTAATCTAACAGTGAGATGTCCATGCCAGGCAGTGACAGTTGTGCTTTACATCTAACAGTTAGATGTCCATACCAGACAGTGACAGTGACAGTTGTGCTTTACATCTAACAGTTAGATGTCCATACCAGGCAGTGACAGTGACAGTTGTGCTTTAATCTAACAGTGAGATGTCCATGCCAGGCAGTGACAGTTGTGCTTTACATCTAACAGTTAGATGTCCATACCAGACAGTGACAGTGACAGTTGTGCTTTACATCTAACAGTTAGATGTCCATACCAGGCAGTGACAGTGACAGTTGTGCTTTACATCTAACAGTTAGATGTCCATACCAGGCAGTGACAGTGACAGTTGTGCTTTAATCTAACAGTGAGATGTTCATGCCAGTCAGTGACAGTGACAGTTGTGCTTTAATCTAACAGTGAGATGTCCATGCCAGGCAGTGATAGTAACAGTTGTGTTTAATCTAGCAGTTAGATGTCCATACCAGGCAGTGACAGTGACAGTTGTGCTCTACATCTCACAGTTAGATGTCCATACCAGGCAGTGACAGTTGTGCTTTAATCTAACAGTTAGATGTCCGTACCAGGCAGTGACATTGACAGTTGTGCTTTAATCTAACAGTGAGATGTCCATACCAGGCAGTGACAGTGACAATTGTGCTTTAATCTAACAGTTAGATGTCCATATAAGGCAGTGACAGAGACAGTTGTGCTATACATCTAACAGTTAGATGTCCATACCAGGCAGTGACTGTGACCGGTGTGCTTTACATCTAACAGTTAGATGTCCATACCAGGCAGTGACAGTGACAGTTGTGCTTTACATCTAACAGTTAGATGTCCATACCAGGCAGTGGCAGTGACACTTGTGCTTTACATCTAAAAGTTAGATGTCCATACCAGGCAGTGACAGTGATAGTTGGGCTTTACATCTAAAAGTTAGATGTCCATACCAGGCAGTGACAGTGACAGTTGTGCTTTAATCTAACAGTGAGATGTCCATGCCAGGCAGTGACAGTGACAGTTGTGCTTTAATCTAACAGTTAGATGTCCATGCCAGGCAGTGACAGTGACAGTTGTGCTTTACATCTAACAGTGAGATGTCCATGCCAGGCAGTGACAGTTGTGCTTTACATCTAACAGATAGATGTCCATACCAGGCAGTGACAGTTGTGCTTTACATCTAACAGTTAGATGTCCATACCAAGCAGTGACAGTGATAGTGGTGCTTTACATCTAAGAGTTAGATGTCCATACCAGGCAGTGACAGTGACAGTTGTGCTTTAATCTAACAGTGAGATGTCCATGCCAGGCAGTGACACTTGTGCTTTACATCTAACAGTTAGATGTCCATACCAGGCAGTGACAGTGACAGTTGTGCTTTAATCTAACAGTGAGATGTCCATGCCAGGCAGTGACAGTTGTGCTTTACATCTAACAGTTAGATGTCCATGCCAGGCAGTGACACTTGTGCTTTACATCTAACAGTTAGATGTCCATACCAGGCAGTAACAGTGACAGTTGTGCTTTACATCTAACAGTTAGATGTCCATACCAGGCAGTGACAGTTGTGCTTTACATCTAACAGTTAGATGTCCATACCAGGCAGTGACACTTGTGCTTTACATCTAACAGTTAGATGTCCATACCAGGCAGTGACAGTGACAGTTGTGCTTTAATCTAACTTTGAGATGTCCATGCCAGACAGTGACAGTTGTGCTTTAACTTAACAGTTAGATGTCCATACAAGGCAGTGACAGTCACTGTTGTGCTTTAATCTAACAGTTAGATGTCCATACCAGGCAGTGACAGTGACAGTTGTGCTTTAATCTAACAGTGAGATGTCCATGCCAGGCAGTGACAGTTGTGCTTTACATCCAACAGATAGATGTCAATGCCAGGCAGTGACAGTTGTGCTTTAATCTAACAGTTAGATGTCCATGCCAGGCAGGAACAGTTGTGTTGTACATCTAACAGTTAGAAGTCCATTCTAGGCAGTGACAGTGACAGTTGTGTTTAATCTAACAGTTAGATGTCCATACCAGGCAGTGACAGTTGTGCTTTACATCTAACAGTTAGATGTCCATGCCAGGCAGTGACAGTTGTGTTGTACATCTAACAGTTAGAAGTCCATTCTAGGCAGTGACAGTGACAGTTGTGTTTAATCTAACAGTTAGATGTCCATACCAGGCAGTGACAGTTGTGCTTTACATCTAACAGTTAGATGTCCATACCAGGTAGTGATAGTGACAGTTGTGCTATGCCAGGCATTGGCAGTGACAGTTCTGCTTTAATCTAACAGTTAGATGTCTATACCAGGCATTGACAGTGACAGTTGTGCTTTACATAACAGTTAGATGTCCATACCAGGCAGTGACAGTTGTGCTTTACATCTAACAGTTAGATGTTCATACCAGGCATTGGCAGTGACAGTTGTGCTTTAATCTAACAGTTAGATGTCCATACCAGGCATTGGCAGTGACAGTTGTGCTTTACATCTAACAGTCGGATGTCCATACCAGGCAGTGACAGTGACAGTTGTGCTTTGCATCTAACAGTTAGATGTCCATACAAGGCAGTGACAGAGACAGTTGTGCTTTAATCTAACAGTTAGATGTCCATACCAGGCATTGGCAGTGACAGTTGTGCTTTAATCCAACAGTTAGATGTCCATACCAGGCATTGGCAGTGACAGTTGTGCTTTACATCTAACAGTTGGATGTCCATACCAGGCAGTGACAGTGACAGTTGTGCTTTGCATCTAACAGTTAGATCTGTTCTCTGGTTCTGTCTAGGTTGGACTATGGCAATGCTCTCCTGGCTGGGTGTCCAAAACGTTGCATAGATAAACTTCAAAGAGTCCAAAATTCGGCCGCGAGGCTTGTGTTCAAGGCGAAAAAACGAGATCATATCACTCCTTTACTGCAGTCCCTACACTGGCTTCCTATTGAGGCACGCATCAAATACAAACTGTCAATACTTTGCCACAAATTCTTCTCAGGATCTTCCCCAGCTTAAAAAACATTTCAAATCACTTCTATACTGTTCCCTACTCTCCTATTGCTCGATCAAATACAAACTTCAATACTTTCAACAAATTCTTCTCAGGATCTTCTTACATTTCAAACCTTCTATCTGTTTACTCTCCTGCTCGATCTCTTCGTTCTTCAAGACCACTTCCCCTCTGCAACCAAAGAACAAAGTCCTTTGGAGAAAGAGCTTTCTCCTTCTCTGCTCCAACTCAGTGGAATTCTCTTCCTAAACCTGTCCGCGAAATCCCATCAGCGTCTTCTTTCAAAAGAGCATTGAAAACTCACCTCTTCCGGTTGTATTTTCCCAACTAAAAGTCTATGCCACGCCCTTCTGACTTATCTCTCTCTGTCCCTGGCTCTCTCTCTCTCTCTCTCTCTCTCTCTCTCTGTCTCTCTCTCTCTCTCTCTCTCTCTCTCTCTCTCTCTCTCTCTCTCTCTGTTTCTCTGTCACACTCACACACTCTCTGTGTTTCTGTCACATTCACACAGTCTCTGTGTTTGTCTCTCTCTGTCTCTGTCTCTCTCTCTCTCTCCTCTCTCTTTGTGTCTGTCTCTTACGTTTTTCTTTTTCATCCCCTTTTCTCACCCCCACCCACCCCCCTTCTGCCGTTGACTTGCCCGTGTTTTGGTCTTGCGGTCAATCAACAGCGTCCATTTCTCTGTGTGTGTGTGTGTGTGTGCGCGCGCGCGTGCGTGCGTGCGCGCGCGTGTGTGCGTGTGTGAGTGTGGGTAGGTGCGTGGGTGCGTGTGTGCGTGCGCGTGTGCCTGTGGGTGTGGATGTTGGCGTGTAAGTGTACCGTATGTATTGTTGTTTCTGTGCAGTCATATTTTAAAAGTTGTATATTTCCCATAGTTTTCGTGTGACGTGCTGTTTTATATTGTCTTAATTGATAAATCTTTTTAGTCAATTTGTGATTTTATGTATGATACTTTAATATGATGCTGTTAACTATATGTTTTGTTTTGTTTTTTGTTTTTAGTTTTTAAAAATGATTTGTAATGCATTTATATTGTTGTAAAGCGCGATGAGCCCATTGTGGGGTATCGCGCTATATAAGTATCCCCTATTATTATTATTAACAGTTAGATGTCCATACCAGGCATTGGCAGTGACAGTTGTGCTTTAATCTAACAGTTAGATGTTCATACCAGGCATTGGCTGTGACAGGTGTGCTGTACATCTAACAGTTAGATGTCCATACCAGGCATTAACAATGACAGTTGTGCTTTACATCTAACAGTTAGATGTCCATACCAGGCATTGGAAGTGACAGGTGTGCTTTGCATCTAACAGTTAGATGTCCATGTCAGGCAGTGACAGTTGTGCTTTAATCTAACTGTTAGATGTCCATACCGGGCAGTGACATTGACAGTTGTGCTTTAATCTAACAGTTAGATGTCCATGCAAGGCAGTGACAGAGACAGTTGTGCTTTAATCTAACAGTTAGATGTCCATACCAGGCAGTGACAGTGACAGTTGTGTTTTACATCTGTTAGATGTCCATACCAGGCAGTGACAGTGATAGTTGTGCTTTACATCTAACAGTTAAATGTCCATACCAGGCAGTGACAGTTGTGTTTTACATCTAACAGTTAGATGTCCATACCAGGCATTGGCAGTGACAGTTGTGCTTTACATCTAACAGTTGGATGTCCATACCAGGCAGTGACAGTGACAGATGTGCTTTAATCTAACAGTTGGATGTCCATACCAGGCAGTGACAGTGACAGTTGTGCTTTACATCTAACAGTTAGATGTCCATACAAGGCAGTGACAGAGACAGTTGTGCTTTAATCTAACAGTTAGATGTCCATACCAGGCATTGGCAGTGACAGTTGTGCTTTAATCCAACAGTTAGATGTCCATACCAGGCATTGGCAGTGACAGTTGTGCTTTACATATAACAGTTAGATGTCCATACAAGGCAGTGACAGAGACAGTTGTGCTTTAATCTAACAGTTAGATGTCCATACCAGGCAGTTACAGTGACAGTTGTGTTTTACATCTGTTAGATGTCCATACCAGGCAGTGACGGTGATAGTTGTGCTTTACATCTAACAGTTAGATGTCCATACCAGGCAGTGACAGTTGTGCTTTACATCTAACAGTTAGATGTCCATACCAGGCAGTGACAGTGACAGTTGTGCTTTACATCTAACAGTTAGATGTCCATACCAGGCAGTGACAGTTGTGCTTTACATCTAACAGTGAGATGTCCATGCCAGGCAGTGACAGTTGTGCTTTACATCTAACAGTTAGATGTCCATACCAGGCAGTGACAGTGATAGTTGTGCTTTACATCTAACAGTTAGATGTCCATACCAGGCAGTGACAGTGATAGTTGTGCTTTACATTTAACAGTTAGATGTCCATACCAGGCAGTGACAGTGACAGATGTGCTTTAATCTAACAGATAGTTGTCCATACCAGGCAGTGACAGTTGTGCTTTAATCTAACAGTGAGATGTCCATACCAGTCAGTGACAGTGACAGTTGTGCTGTAATCTAACCGGCATATGTCCATACCAGACTGTGACCGTGACAGTTGTGCTTTAATCTAACAGTGAGATGTCCATACCAGTCAGTGACAGTGACAGTTGTGTTTAATCTAGCAGTTGTATGTCCATACCAGGCAGTGACAGTGACAGTTGTGCTTTACATCCAACAGTTAGAAGTCCATACCATGCAGTGACAGTTGTGCTTTAATCTAACAGTTAGATATCCATACCAGGCAGTGATAGTTGTACTTTACATCTAACAGTTAGATGTCCATACCAGGCAGTGAGAGTTGTGCTTTACATCTAACAGTTAGATGTCCATACCAGATAGTCACAGTGACAGTTGTGCTTTAAATCTAACAGTGAGATGTCCATATCAGGCAGTGACAGTGACAGTTGTGCTTTAATTTATTAGTTAGATGTCCATGTCAGGCAGTGACAGTGACAGTTCTGCTTTACATCTAACTGTAAGATGTTCATTCCATGCATTGGCAGTGACAGTTGTGCTTTAATCTAACAGTTAGATGTCCATACCAGGCAGTGACAGTGACAGTTGTGCTTTAATCTAACAGTTAGATATCCATACCAGGCAGTGACAGTGACAGTTGTGCTTTAATTTAATAGTTAGATGTCCATACCAGGCAGTGACAGTGACAGTTCTGCTTTACATCTAACTGTAAGATGTTCATTCCATGCATTGGCAGTGACAGTTGTGCTTTAATCTAACAGTTAGATGTCCATACCAGGCAGTGACAGTTGTGCTTTACATCTAACAGTTAGATGTCCATACCAGGTAGTGATAGTGACAGTTGTGTTATGCCAGGCATTGGCAGTGACAGTTATGCTTTAGTCTAACAGTTAGATGTCCATACCAGGCATTGGCAGTGACAGGTGTGCTTTAATATAACAGTTAGATGTCCATACAAGGCATTGGCAGCTACGTTTTGATCTGAAGCCGTGCTGCTGGGGAGACAAGATGTTGTTCAGTTCCATATGCTTCGTTATGGAGCTGACGATGACATGCTCCAGGATCTTGCAGGCTATGCAGGTCAAGGAGACTGGTCTGTAATTCGCAGGGTCGTAGTGCTCTCCCTTTTTGAATATCGGAGATACCAGAGCATCCTTCCAGTCTGCTGGCATTTGACCGCTGCTTATGGAGGACTGGTAGATCCTTGTGAGGATGGGGGCAATGTCCACACACAGCTCTTTCAGTATCCGGGTGCTAATTCCGTCAGGGCCGCTAGCCTTGGTGGGGTCCAGTCCGGCTAAGAGGCGTCGGATTCCTTCCTCTGAGATGATCACAGGGTCGAGCAATGGGTAGTTTGTACCTTCCATGCTGCATTTTGCTGTGAACTCATCTCGGGTGTAGTTCTTGCCCTCATTATATGCCGACTGGAACTGATTGTTCAGGGCCTCTGCTTTTGCCCTGGGATCTGTGATCAGCGTCCCGTTTACCTTGAGGGGAGCCACTCCAGTGTTGGATGTCCTCTGGGTTTTTTTTTATATAGGCCCAGAAGCGTTTGTACTTTTGGGGTGTGGTCAGTGGTCTCTGTTGTCAGGGTACTGTTGATGTACTCCCAGTATGCCCGGCGCAGTTGGCGCTGTACATCGCTCCTGCACTTCCTGACTTCCTCCTTGAGTTCCTCTGTGCCGGTCTTCTTCCAATTCTTGTAGACCCGGTTCTTTCTGTTAATCAGACTTCGCAAAGCGGGGGTCATCCATGGAACATTAACACGGGGTCGCAGTATCTTTCTGGGAATGTATGCATTTATTGCTTGCAAGAGACCAGATTTAAAAATCTCCCAAAGTTCGTCTGTGCCAGCAGTATCCCTTTTTGTCTCCACTTCTTCTCCCATCTTGATTACATCGTGTTTCAAGCTGTCCCAGTCTGCCTTGCTGTACAGGCTGATCGTCCTTTCAACACGCTTCCTCTTGGGTGGGGTCATGTTGAGTTCAGCATAGACTATACAGTGGTCAGACAGACCAGGCACAGTCTCCACTCGTGGCACGAGCTGGGGGTTATTGGTGAGGAGAAGGTCCAAGGTGTTGTCCTGCCTTGTTGGTTGCATCACCATTTGCTCTAGGCCATGGTCATGGATGATGTCGATAAGCTTGTGATGCAGGTCTGGATAAGGGGATCTGGGCTTCAGGGTCATAGTGGGCCAGTCCCAACCAGGGAAGTTAAGGTCTCCCCCAATGAGCATAAGAGCGTTGGGTATCCTGGCTGCCTGGGTCACTGAGATTTCCCACTTGGAGAGGCTTTCCTGATCGCTGACTTTTGGGCGATAGTAAGAGCATACATACAGTGCTCTTTTCCCTCGGAGCTGGATCCTTGCCCACACAATCTCGCAGTCTGTTGACAATTCAGGGACTGCCATGCTGTCAAAGGTGGAGTGGACAGAAACAAGGACACCTCCTCCACCACGCTGCCTGTCCTTTCTGTAGACTCTATAGGAGTGACGATCAGGCAGGAATTCTGCGTCTTGAATGGAGGGGTCCAGCCATGTTTCTGTGCCTAGAATGATATCAGGCTTCATACTGTCGAGAATGTGCGGTAGCTCAGCCCTTCTGCTAATAACAGATTGAAAGTTTATATTTAAGACTCTGAGTGGTCTTGAAAGTCTCTTGTTTTGCTGACTTGCTCTTTTCGGGGTGGAGACGTGTTGTGGCCTAAAAAATGCCTGACAAGGGTGTTGAGCATGAGTCTGAATGAGAAACATCAGGGTCTGGGAGGGTAGAGAAAGAAAAGTTTGAGCTATGGATGTCAAAGACAGTTAGGCTATTCGGGTTTCCACATATGGCACAGTACCAGTGTATGTCCGAGTTGTCAGTGTTCAGTTCCTCGTACGTCGCGCTGTGTACACTCTGGCAATGTGCATGAAACCATTGTCCACACGATTCACACTCCAAGCCTCTGTCTTCCCAATTGACAGTGTTGTCACATGTCCCACAACTCCATTCATGGCTGGTGCTGCTTGTGGGCACTTGGGGACCTGGGTTTGGCTCAGGGGAGTATGACCTGGTCAGCAGAAGAGCAGCCAAGTACAGCAGAACGAGTCTTCTTCTGTAAGGCGTTGAGAAACTCTGCCATTTTGAAGAGACCAAGGCGTGCACAAACAAGGAGTAGCCTTGGCCTAGCGTTCGGAAAACTAGTTGACTGGTTGCTAAGAAGAAATTGAGCAAAGAGACATGCATCACATCAAATCAATGCATAGCTTATCACACGCTAACTTATCCAAAGAACGTTACAACAAAACGTTAGCGTTTGACTTTAACTTAGAAACAACCAATATTACTGCTTTGCACAATTATTAACACCGCTGACAAAGCATTACCAATGTTAAGCATTATTATTCCGTTACATTAAAAAATAGTTATAATACCATCCAAATGAAGCTGCGCTACGGCTGCACAATACGTTCGCTGCGAACAAACGCTACCTGAAAAACTCCAAGCTGCTTGACTGAATACATAATGAGCTAAACAAAACATCCTAGCAAAAACCTTGTGCTGGATACACCTATGTACGGGTACGTACAGACGATACAATTTGTACAAGGACTCACAGACGATACAGTTTGTACAAGGACTCACAGACGATACAGTTTGTACAAGGACTCACAGACGATACAGTTTGTACAAGGACTCAGCCGCCCAGGAAGAAAACTGTAACCACGCCCAAACCAAATAGAGGTTTTGGATTTACGAAAACAACACCGGAAAGGTAAGTAATTTTGCACACGAAAATTAGGAACGCGTGGTTAATTTATCTCCTTTTAAAAATAGAACGACCATCTTCCACAAAAAGATGCAAACGACATTTATACTTCTAAATACGAGTCTCTATTGTCCGACTTCCACACGGCCCGTAAAACAAACCCGAAAATAACCGTTCCTGGACCAAACAGTTATAACTTCGGAAATAACAACGCGGCAACAAAACTACGTGTTTCGAACAGGAGCAACCGTCTCCCTCTCACTTACCCCAAACGGCCAGTGAAGCTCGCTGGAGTGCTGCTCGGAAAACGTCAGGACAACCTCCTGGTGAATGGGTGTAGGGGCTATGTACACCCGAGCAGTTCCAGTCGAGGAGTTCGACTCGTTGACTTCCTCTCCCCGGTCCAACCTTCTCCAAGGTCCCTTGAAGGTCTCAGCACCGGTCGCTGCTTTCTTTTCATGTGAGAAACGAATCACACATCGCCTCTGAATGGGACACCGTAGTCCTGGCGCAGTCGGCGAAAATATGCGCTTTCCTCAGTCAGGCTACTTCTCTTCTTTCTTCTAAGCCGGTCGAGAGCGAACTGACCAACATTACACTCTCAAAAACTACAATACTTCCGAATTCCAGTGAAGAGTTTATCTTTTCCTCTCAAAGTCCCTCATTGGCCGGCCTCGACCAATCAGTGAAATTGACAAAAATCCAAATGAAGGGCAGCATAAAATTCTAACAAGTAGCACGATCCTCGCGTTTTTCTCAACCCTTTCTTACGTAGTCAACTTGGCAGTTTCTTAATTAAAAACTCCGCCGCCGTGGAAGCTCGAAAACTGGTTGGCTGTCACAAAGAAGGCCAAACTTTCTGACAGTCATAGACATTGTAAAAGAAACATATCACCACAGTCAATCCTTAACGCCCCCTCTGTTCTCTCCCTCCCTCAGGGACATCACTGACCATTGGTCATGGACATTGTAAAAGGAACAGATATCACCACAGTCAATCCTTAACGCCCCCTCTGTTCTCTCTCTCATGGACATCACTGACCATTGGTCATGGACATTGTAAAAGGAACAGATATCACCACAGCAATCCTTAACGCCCCCTCTGTTCTCTCCCTCAGAGACATCACTGACCATTGGTCATGGACATTGTACAAGGTACCAATATCACCACAGTGAATCTTTAACTCCTCCCTCTGTTCTCTCCCTCCCTCAGGGACATCACTGACCATTGGTCATGGACATTGTACGAGGTACAGATATCACCACAGTCAATCCTTAACGCCCCCTCTGTTCTCTCCCTCCCTCAGGAACATCACTGACCATTGGTCATGGACATTGTACGAGGTACCAATATCACCACAGTCAATCCTTAACTCCCCCCTCTGTTCTCTCCCTCCCTCAGGGACATCACTGACCACTGGTCATGGACATTGTACGAGGTACAGATATCACCACAGTCAATCCTTAACGCCCCCCTCTGTTCTCTCCCTCCCTCAGGGACATCACTGACCATTGGTAATGGACATTGTACGAGGTACCAATATCACCACAGTCAATCCTTAACGTCCCCCTCTGTTCTCTCCCTCCCTCAGGGACAGCACTGACCATTGGTAATGGACATTGTACGAGGTACCAATATCACCACAGTGAATCTTTAACGTCCCCCTCTGTTCTCTCCCTCCCTCAGGGACAGCACTGACCATTGGGAATGGACATTGTACGAGGTACCAATATCACCACAGTGAATCTTTAACGTCCCCCTCTGTTCTCTCCCTCCCTCAGGGACATCTCTGACCATTGGTCATGGACATTGTATGAGGTACAGATATCACCACAGTCAATCCTTAACTCCCCTCTGTTCTCTCCCTCCCTCAGGGACAGCACTGACCATTGGTAATGGACATTGTACGAGGTACCAATATCACCACAGTCAATCCTTAACGCCCCCCTCTGTTCTCTCCCTCCCTCAGGGACATCACTGACCATTGGTCATGGACATTGTACAAGGTACCAATATCACCACAGTCAATCCTTAACTCCCCCCTCTGTTCTCTCCCTCCCTCAGGGACATCACTGACCATTGGTCATGGACATTGTACGAGGTACCAATATCACCACAGTCAATCCTTAACTCCCCCCTCTGTTCTCTCTCCTCCCTCAGGGACATCACTGACCACTGGTCATGGACATTGTACGAGGTACAGATATCACCACAGTCAATCCTTAACGTCCCCCTCTGTTCTCTCCCTCAGGGACATCACTGACCATTGGTCATGGACATTGTACAAGGTACCAATATCACCACAGTCAATCCTTAACGTCCCCCTCTGTTCTCTCTCTCAGGGACATCACTGACCATTGGTCATGGACATTGTACGAGGTACAGATATCACCACAGTCAATCCTTAACGTCCCCCTCTGTTCTCTCCCTCCCTCAGGGACAGCACTGACCATTGGTAATGGACATTGTACGAGGTACCAATATCACCACAGTGAATCCTTAACGCCCCCCTCTGTTCTCTCCCTCCCTCAGGGACATCACTGACCATTGGTCATGGACATTGTACGAGGTACATATATCACCACAGTCAATCCTTAACGTCCCCCTCTGTTCTCTCCCTCCCTCAGGGACATCACTGACCATTGGTCATGGACATTGTACGAGGTACAGATATCACCACAGTCAATCCTTAACGTCCCCCTCTGTTCTCTCCCTCCCTCAGGGACAGCACTGACCATTGGTCATGGACATTGTACGAGGTACATATATCACCACAGTCAATCCTTAACGCTCCCCTCTGTTCTCTCCCTCCCTCAGGGACATCACTGACCACTGGTCATGCACATTGTACGAGGTACATATATCACCACAGTCAATCCTTAACGTCCCCCTCTGTTCTCTCCCTCCCTCAGGGACATCACTGACCACTGGTCATGGACATTGTACGAGGTACCAATATCACAACAGTCAATCCTTAACGTCCCCCTCTGTTCTCTCCCTCAGGGATATCACTGACCACTGGTCATGGACTTTGTGCAATGTACCAATATCACCACAGTCAATCCTTAACGTCCCCCTCTGTGTTCTCTCTCTCTCTCTCTCTCTCTCTCTCTCTCTCTCTCTCTCTCTCTCTCTCTCTCTCTCTCTCCTCTCTCTCTTTCTCTCTCTCTCTCTCTCTCTCTCTCCCTGTCTTTCGCTCTCTTTCTCACTCTCACTCTCACTCTCACTCTCTCTCTCTCTCTCTCTCTCTCTCTCTCTCTCTCTCTCTCTCTCTCTCTCTCACTCTCTCTCTCTCTCTCTCTCTCTCTCTCTCTCTCTCTCTCTCTCTCTCTCTCTCTCTCTCTCTCTCTCTCAGGGACATCACTGACCATTGGTCATGGACATTGTACGAGGTACCAATATCACCACAGTGAATCCTTAACGTCCCCCTCTGTTCTCTCCCCCGCTCGATCCTGATCAGAGATCGGGAGAGGAAAAACGCGAACCCCGAGGAGAGTCTCGCACGCCCAGACAGACAAACTCACAGGAGAAGGCACACGCGCACACCAGAAGTACAGTACAAAACAAGACTATTTATTATAAGCAAGCACACACACACACTTACACAATTCAATACACTCAATGTTTAACAAATTATCTACACAATATACATGGCATTCAAAAGTTTGTCCAAAGAATAAACTAAAGCCGGCAACTTAACTGAATAACTAAAAGAGAGTTTGTAAGCAGAAACACAAAATTGAAGGGAAAAACGACGAAAGGGCAGACGAAGAAAAGAAGTCCAACAAAAACAGCAGAGCGTCCGAAGAAGAAGACAAAGGGGAAAACAAAAGTCAGTGGAAAAACTGCTCCCCCTCCTGGGGCAGGCTACAGCAGCAGAAACAAAAGAAGAGACGGCAGAGGTCGCCCCCAGACTCCTCAACAGGAACGTCGAAGCCTGGCCCGAACGCACAGACAGGCCCACAGATCGGGCCTAACACGGGGCCAGACAGAAAGGCGGGCGGCCTCCCACAGCCGGAAACGGAGAAAAGAGCGGTTGACCGGGCGGTCAACCAGGCAGCAACAGGTCAGGTCAGGTTCAGGCTCAGGCTCAGGCTCAGGCTCAGGCTCAGGATCAGGATCAGGATCAGGATCAGGATCAGGATCAGGATCAGGATCAGGATCAGGATCAGGATCAGGACTGTATGAAAAACCAAAACAAAAACCTAGTTTTGAACTCCCAGAGTAACAACAGTTTTGTGTTTACCCAAAAACTAATTCCCCAACAGTCCTCTTCAGGGATGTAAAAACCCACCCTCTTTAAACTTGGTTCTCTCCAAGAACCCCAAAACGCTGAAAAACACTTTCTTTACAATCCTTTTCACACGACTCAGTCTAGGGGTAATATTTCATCAAAAAGGATTAACTAAAAGGTTTCACTTTTTCTGGAACAACAAGGCTTTCATACATTTAGAAAATTCTAGCCTTTCAAATACAAAAATTAACAATTACATTCTTCTGAAAATTTCACAGCTTTTCAGGTACAAGAATGGACACTTAAATTCTTCTGAAAATATCACATAAAATTTCACCACCAAAAATATGTCCTTTCCATTATCATTTCTTCCAGAAGGCGGACGAACTACAGGCAAAGAATGTATTTCCCCAAAATGGCATTCACAATGTACTTCAAAAGGTCAAAAAGCCTTGAAAACACTAATTACACTTTCTCTCAAAAATAAAAACAGAAACGGGGATGAACGCTTTACAAAGCCCCTATCAGCATAGCTAGAAGCGCGACTGGAATAACCCTCTGTTATCCAGCTCTCCGCAGAGTCTCTTAATACCTAATTAAGCTAGGACGATGACCGCGAGGCTAAACATAGGTCGCGAGGCTAAACATATACCGCAAGGCTAAACATAGGCCGCGAGGCTAAACATAGGCCGCGAGGCTAAACATATACCGCAACAAGGAATAATGCGCGCGCGTGCACGCATTTAGGATTCTGAATCTCTGTGAACTCAAATACGCTTTGCACCGAAAAACGATTTGCACGGCCTAAACACACAATGGCGAGCCAAAACATTGATTCAAAAATATGTGCCGAGTTCAAGTACCAAATTCTACGACCGGCAAAAACCTATCCAACTGACAAGTCATGACCCAGCCAGTCAGTTCCTTAGCCCCTTATGCAAAAATCAAGAAAATAATAAGAAAAATGAACCAAAGAAAACGCACACAAATATACATGTTAGCAAACCTATAACTAGCTATTCTACATTGTTACGCGCGCGTTGTTGTACGAGTTTTAACGGGATTAATACTAATTTTATGCAGCTACTGACCAAACTTCCAAGTGGCGGAATGAAGAAGAAGAATCCTCCCTACAAGACAGTCGCAGCTCTGGTCTCGCCAAGGGCTCGGGGTATGCGCGAGCAGGTGGAAAGGGTTCCGGACCGGCCACAGCTTTCTTCCAGGACTCCAGTGAACGCCAGGGACGATGACGGGGAAGGGAGGACAATGAGGAAACAAATAAAAAGGGGTGAAGATGGCGATGAGGATGAAGAGGAGAAACGATGTCAGCCGAAGCTCTACAGCTTCGCTATCCCCACGTCTAGGACTCGTGCAGGATAAACAATTGATAACAGGATCCTTCAGGGACGTGGCCCTCACCACACCTCAGCACTGGGCGGCCGTAGGTGGACAGAACGATGAAAAGGAGAAAGGATGAAGCGATGAAGCGATGTTGCTTAACTGAAGGAAAAATATGGAGTGACGTTTGACCGGTCGAAACTCATGAAGTTGCCAGTTGAATGTGGAGTCTCGCGAGAGGTCAGAGCTAACACGGGTTGCACGAATTTCACAAGTAGGTTGTCTCGATTAGTTTCAAAGAAGGAGAAAGATCTCGGGGTCCTTTGTGATAGAGTGGTAGACTGTGCCTTTCTCTGTCTGTTCAGAAGAACAATGTCACAAACTCGTGACACTGGTCATGGACATTGTACGAGGTACCAATATCACCACAGTCAATCCTTAACTCCCCCATCTGTTCTCTTCCTCCCTCAGGGACATCACTGACCATTGGTCATGGACATTGTACGAGGTACCAATATCACCACAGTCAATCCTTAACTCCCCCCTCTGTTCTCTCTCTCCCTCAGGGACATCACTGACCACTGGTCATGGACATTGTACGAGGTACCAATATCACCACAGTCAATCCTTAACTCCCCCCTCTGTTCTCTCTCTCCCTCTCTCTCTCTCTCTCTCTCTCTCTCTCTCTCTCTCTCTCTCTCTCTTAGGGACATCACTGACCATTGGTCATGGACATTGTACGAGGTACCAATATCACCACAGTCAATCCTTAACGCCCCCCTCTGTTCTCTCCCTCCCTCAAGGACATCACTGACCATTGGTCATGGACATTGTACGAGGTACACAATATCACCACAGTCAATCCTTAACTCCCCCCTCTGTTCTCTCTCTCCCTCAGGGACATCACTGACCACTGGTCATGGACATTGTACGAGGTACCATCTATCACCACAGTCAATCCTTAACTCCCCCCACATCTCTGTTCTCTCTCTCCCTCTCTCTCTCTCCACTCTCTCTCTCTCTCTCTCTACATCTCTCTCTCTCTCTCTCTCTCTCTCTCTTACGTAGACATCTACTGACCATTGGTCATGGACATTGTACGAGGTACCAATATCACCACAGTCAATCCTTAACGCCCCCCTCTGTTCTCTCCCTCCCTCAAGGACATCACTGACCATTGGTCATGGACATTGTACGTAGGTACCAATATCACCACAGTCAATCCTTAACGCCCCCCTCTGTTCTCTCCCTCCCTCAGGGACATCACTGACCACTGGTCATGGACATTGTACGAGGTACAGATATCACCACAGTCAATCCTTAACGTCCCCTCTGTTCATCTCTCTCTCTCTCTCTCTCTCTCTCTCTCATCTCGTATCTCTCTCTACACTCTCTCTCTCTCTCTCTCTCTCTCTCTCCATCTCTCTCTCTCTCATCTCTCACATCACTGACCACTGGTCATGGACATCATTGTACAAGGTACCAATATCACCACAGTCAATCCTTAACGTCCCCCTCTGTTCTCTCTATCAGGGACATCACTGACCAATGGTCATGGACATTGTACAAGGTACCAATATCACCACAGTCAATCCTTAACGTCCCCCTCTGTTCTCTCCCTCAGGGACATCACTGACCACTGGTCATGGACATTGTTCAAGGTACCAATATCACACAGTCAATCCTTAACGCCCCCCCCCCCCCCCCCCCACGCTGTTCTCTCTCTCATGGACATCACTGACCATTGGTCATGGACATTGCACAAGGTACAAATATCACCACAGTCAATCCTTAACTCCCCCCTCTGTTCTCTCCCTCAGGGACATCACTGACCATTGGTCATGGACATTGTACGAGGTACATATATCACCACAGTCAATCCTTAACGCCCCCCTCTGTTCTCTCCCTCCCTCAGGGACATCACTGACCATTGGTCATGGACATTGTACGAGGTACCAATATCACCACAGTCAATCCTTAACGTCCCCTCTGTTCTCTCCCTCCCTCAGGGACATCACTGACCACTGGTCATGGACATTGTACGAGGTACAGATATCACCACAGTCAATCCTTAACGCCCCCCTCTGTTCTCTCCCTCCCTCATGGACATCACTGACCATTGGTCATGGACATTGCACAAGGCACAAATATCACCACAGTCAATCCTTAACTCCCCCCTCTGTTCTCTCCCTCCCTCAGGGACATCACTGACCATTGGTCATGGACATTGTACGAGGTACCAATATCACCACAGTCAATCCTTAACGTCCCCCTCTGTTCTCTCCCTCCCTCAGGGACATCACTGACCATTGGTAATGGACATTGTACGAGGTACCAATATCACCACAGTCAATCCTTAACGCCCCCCTCTGTTCTCTCCCTCCCTCAGGGACATCACTGACCATTGGTCATGGACATTGTACGAGGTACAGATATCACCACAGTCAATCCTTAACGTCCCCCTCTGTTCTCTCCCTCCCTCAGGGACAGCACTGACCATTGGTCATGGACATTGTACGAAAAATTTTCCCCCCAAAAAAAAAAACCAAAAAAGGTACCAATATCACCACAGTCAATCCTTAACGTCCCCCTCTGTTCTCTCCCTCCCTCAGGGACATCACTGACCACTGGTCATGGACATTGTACAAGGTACCAATATCACCACAGTCAATCCTTAACGTTCCCTCTGTTCTCTCACTCAGGGACATTTTTTTTAATTATTATTATTATTATTATTATTATTATATATTATTATTAATATTATTATTAATATTTATTTATTATTTATTATTATTATTATATTTTATTTTATTTTATTATTATTATTATTATTATTATTATTATTATTATTATTAGAACATTTAGCACGCCTAATCAATTTAATGCCCTAGGCGTTTACAATATACAAATATAATATTATGAGTTATTGGGATTTGCGAGTGTGATATTGCTTTTATCCTATCTCAAGTGGCTTGCTGTTTATCACACGAGGTCGGAGACCGAGGGTGATAAACAGCAAGCCACGAGAGATAGGATAAAAGCAATATCACACTCGCAAATCCTAATAACGGATATATACCGATATTTTACCTATTTCAGGTGATAATCAAACACGCAACGAAGAAGCGAGACGGCCATGCATGCAGATCTAAAATAATACTAACCACTTCACCGTAGCAAGAAAATCCTACTCATCCACAAATAATATAGTTCTCCAAGTTAGAAAGTCGTGAGCTATTTTGATCTTGCACATTGTACATTATGAAAGGAAACTGATTATTAATCGAAACATGAACCTACTAGAATTTGCTGTATAAAAAATAGCCTTTATAATGACATATCCGTTTTACACTGCAATCACAGGCCATAGTTATTGTCATTTCGCCAATGACGAACTTTCAATGATGACGTAATTTCAGTGATTGCGTAAGTTCACTAAGATGACGTTTTTTGGTGTCCTGCTCAGAAAACGCTATTTGCAGTGACACTAACTAGCGACGTGAATAAAATAAAAAATGTAAGCAATTCTCAGAGTAATTGCTATGAAATGAGATAAAAATAGTTAATGTCACGAGTTTGTGACATTGTTCTTCTGAACAGACAGAGAAAGGCACAGTCTACCGCTCGATCACAAAGGACCCCGAGATCTTTCTCCTTCTTTGAACCTAATCGAGACAACCTACTTGTGAAATCCGTGCAACCCGTGTTAGCTCTGACCTCTCGCGAGACTCCACATTCAACTGGCGACTTCATGAGTTTCGACCGGTCAAACGTCACTCCATATTTTTCCTTCAGTTAAGCAACATCAACATCATTCATCCTTTCTCCTTTTCATCGTTCTGTCCACCTACGGCCGCCCAGTGCTGAGGTGTGGTGAGGGCCACGTCCCTGAAGGATCCTGTTATCAATTGTTTATCCTGCACGAGTCCTAGACGTGGGGATAGCGAAGCTGTAGAGCTTCGGCTGACATCGTTTCTCCTCTTCATCCTCATCGCCATCTTCACCCCTTTTTTATTTGGTTCCTCATTGTCCTCCCTTCCCCGTCATCGTCCCTGGCGTTCACTGGAGTCCTGGAAGAAAGCTGTGGCCGGTCCGGAACCCCTTCCACCTGCTCGCGCTTACCCCGAGCCCTTGGCGAGACCAGAGCTGCGACTGTCTTGTGGGGAGGATTCTTCTTCTTCATTCCGCCACTTAGTAGTAGTAGTAGTAGTAGTTAGGGACAGTACAAGCCGTGAGGCTTTTTAGGAGTCCCATCGTTTTAAACTTTGGCAGGTATTACATAGGTCAAGGTTTATACGGCCAAACATTTTTCCTATAAAATACATTAATCAAAGCTTCTAAATATACTAATAAATTTTGGAAATTCATCAAGACGATTTTTGAAGATGTTTAAACTTGGAAGTTTGGTCAGTAGCTGCATAAAATTAGTATTAATCCCGTTAAAACTCGTACAACAACGCGCGCGTAACAATGTAGAATAGCTAGTTATAGGTTTGCTAACATGTATATTTGTGTGCGTTTTCTTTGGTTCATTTTTCTTATTATTTTCTTGATTTTTGCATAAGGGGCTAAGGAACTGACTGGCTGGGTCATGACTTGTCAGTTGGATAGGTTTTTGCCGGTCGTAGAATTTGGTACTTGAACTCGGCACATATTTTTGAATCAATGTTTTGGCTCGCCATTGTGTGTTTAGGCCGTGCAAATCGTTTTTCGGTGCAAAGCGTATTTGAGTTCACAGAGATTCAGAATCCTAAATGCGTGCACGCGCGCGCATTATTCCTTGTTGCGGTATATGTTTAGCCTCGCGGCCTATGTTTAGCCTTGCGGTATATGTTTAGCCTTGCGGTATATGTTTAGCCTCGCGACCTATGTTTAGCCTCGCGGTCATCGTCCTAGCTTAATTAGGTATTAAGAGACTCTGCGGAGAGCTGGATAACAGAGGGTTATTCCAGTTGCGCTTCTAGCTATGCTGATAGGGGCTTTGTAAAGCGTTCATCCCCGTTTCTTTTTTTTATTTTTGAGAGAAAGTGTAATTAATGTTTTCAAGGCTTTTTGACCTTTGGAAGTACATTGTGAATGCTATTTTGGGGAAATACATTCTTTGCCTGTAGTTCGTCCGCCTTCTGGAAGAAATGAGAATGGAAAGCACATATTTTTGGTGGTGACATTTTATGTGATATTTTCAGAAGAATTTAAGTGTCCATTCTTGTACCTGAAAAGCTGTGAAATTTTCAGAAGAATGTAATTGTTAATTTTTGTATTTGAAAGGCTAGAATTTTCTAAATGTATGAAAGCCTTGTTGTTCCAGAAAAAGTGAAACCTTTTAGTTAATCCTTTTTGATGAAATATTACCCCTAGACTGAGTCGTGTGAAAAGGATTGTAAAGAAAGTGTTGTTCAGCGTTTTGGGGTTCTTGGAGAGAACCAAGTTTAAAGAGGGTGGGTTTTTACATCCCTGAAGAGGACTGTTGGGGAATTAGTTTTTGGGTAAACACAAAACTGTTGTTACTCTGGGTGTTCAAAACTAGGTTTTTGTTTTGGTTTTTCATACAGTCCTGATCCTGATCCTGATCCTGATCCTGATCCTGATCCTGAGCCTGAACCTGAGCCTGAACCTGACCTGACCTGTTGCTGCCTGGTTGACCGCCCGGTCAACCGCTCTTTTCTCCGTTTCCGGCTGTGGGAGGCCGCCCGCCTTTCTGTCTGGCCCCGTGTTAGGCCCGATCTGTGGGCCTGTCTGTGCGTTCGGGCCAGGCTTCGACGTTCCTGTTGAGGAGTCTGGGGGCGACCTCTGCCGTCTCTCATCTTTTGTTTCTGCTGCTGTAGCCTGCCCCAGGAGGGGGAGCAGTTTTTCCACTGACTTTTGTTTTCCCCTTTGTCTTCTTCTTCGGACGCTCTGCTGTTTTTGTTGGACTTCTTTTCTTCGTCTGCCCTTTCGTCGTTTTTTCCCTTCAATTTTGTGTTTCTGCTTACAAACTCTCTTTTAGTTATTCAGTTAAGTTGCCGGCTTTAGTTTATTCTTTGGACAAACTTTTGAATGCCATGTATATTGTGTAGATAATTTGTTAAACATTGAGTGTATTGAATTGTGTAAGTGTGTGTGTGTGTGTGCTTGCTTATAATAAATAGTCTTGTTTTGTATTGTACTTCTGGTGTGCGCGTGTGCCTTCTCCTGCGAGTTTGTCTGTCTGGGCGTGCGAGGCTCTCCTCGGGGTTCGCGATTTCCCTCTCCCGATCTCTGATCAGGATCGAGCGGGGGATTTCGTGACAGTTAACTTACTGTAAAAATGCGTTTTCTGTCAATAACTGGCGTGATTTATCGAAACATTGGTCTATTTCTTCATACAATGCCGATACAAGGCTGAAGAGACATTTTTGTTGCAAATTCCTTCCAAGAATCAAGATGATTGAAAGTTCCACAAAACTCGATTAATTTACAGAAAAATAAGCATTCAAAAGTCGAGTACTGCCTGTAGAAACTATGCATACGTTTTTATAAGAAAAAACACTCAAATATTTGGGTTTTCATGATACTGGTATTTGAATCGGACAGAAACTATTTTCGCTTCAGTAATGGCGTCTTTCCATGACGTCATCTCGCGAGACAGGCTCGCGCAGTAGCAGACATTTTTGTTCCCCAACGATTTTCAAAAAGTTTAAAACCACAAAAAATATTGTGTGCAACATCGTAAGCTTAAATTTATGGCGTCGAAGCAAACATTAGTGATTTCCTGATAAAGTTAGTAGTGTGGAGCAAAGCATTGTTTAGATTCAGCGTTTGACGATCGTTTCCACTTCGCAAGGGAAGCCACTCCTTTTGTAAGAAAACGAGGCAAAATGTCGCCAAATCGGTACGACGGTAGGCTTACCGGGGTGGATGTAGGACAAAAATGGCACGGTAGATGTTTTTTAAAACCTTTGAGAACATCACTATAAGGCTTCATCTTGTGTCCGCCACTGTTCATTAGCGCGGGGTGGACTTAAATAGCGAGCGGACAACTGATTCTGTCAACGCTTTTCAACTCGGTAAACTCCGCACCGCCGATCAGTGATCTGTCTGAAAAATGAAATTTTCAGCTTGAAAGCAAGGAAACTGAATCCTCTGTACACCCGTCACGACTTCTTTTAAGGTAGAAATAATGCAGCAACAAGAAGAAATTCTTCTTTTTCCATATTGGCCCGTTTGCAAACTCGAAAAGTTTATTATTTTTTGATTAGCTTAAATTTAAACAAAGGGACGTAACTCTGTGTCAGACTGGCACAAATACCATCGTCATTACACTAACTTGAGCATAGGTTGCCAGCCGCTATTTTTATCATTTGCAATTTCACTAAAAGTTACTATTCACAATTATTTTTTTCAATGTAAAATGTTCATCAGAAACAACGTTTTGCATTTATCGGGTTAAGGCATAGGGTTAGGAGTATGTTTGGGCTTTTTGTTTTACTAAACATCACTTGATGCAAATAAAGAAAATATGGCTTGAGTACTGCAGATAGTCGCATGCGAGTGTACCTTGATGTGCGATAATGATAATGATATGTCAAGATAAATAACTGTGACGTCAAGTTTCTAATAGCAACGGTGTATTCTTACACGCGTTTACACTAAGCCTATGGGTTAATATACGCAAATGATACACTACTCACAAAAAGTTAAGGATCACTATGAGAAAACAGGTGCGCAATAAACTCCGTTCGCTCCTGTTATTTTTTTCTCAGTCAAGCCAAATTGTTATGAATTCTTGTTCAGCTGTAAGTGGGCGATGTTGTGTTAGTGGAAACATTGCACGTGATTCTCTATTACTGAGCTTGGCAGCAAAAGAAAAAGCGGAAACTTGCGAAAAAGGACCTTGTTTTGGATCGTTCTGCATGAACACATTGCACAAGCCAGATGGAAAAACCATTATGCACGTGCAAGCACTGCTGTTTATGTGTGAGATGCTGTCTCTTGCTTGGCTTTATAAGAAGACATACCACCAGTATTAGGCCTGATTTGACAATGCCTCCACGACGAAAATTGAGCGAGTTGGATAGGGGACGAGCTGTTGCATGGTTCCAAGATGGTGTTCCCAAGCGAGAAGTGGCCAGGCGACTTCAGGTGTCCATCTCGGTCATTGTCAGACTGATTCAACGCTTCACAGCCACTGGGAGGGTCCATGAAAGACGCAGATCTGGTCGACCGAAGAAGACAACTCCACGTGAAGATCGTCTCATTGAACGACAAGCCCTGCAGACAAGAACAGCCTCTTCCAGCATCATTCGAAGGCAGCTGAGGGTGGCTACTAACATCAACATCAGCCAGCAGACCATACGGAACCGCCTTCATGGGTTTAACCTCCGTTCTCGTCGCCCAGCTGTACGGCCACGCTTAACTCCAGCCCATAGGGCAGCACGCCGCGCCTTCTGCAGACGTCACGTGAGGTGGACACGTCAGCAATGGTCCCAGGTCCTGTTCAGTGATGAATCACGCTTCACCCTGAACCACAACGACGGCCGACTGAGGGTCTGGAGGCGCCCAGGGGAACGCTTTATTGACGCCACTGTCCAAGAAAAGGTGGCCTTTGGTGGAGGTTCTGTAATGGTCTGGGGGGCCTTCAGCCTTCACCACAGAACACCCTTGTATCATGTACAGGGTAACCTGACTGGCCTCCGATACCGGGATGAGATCCTTCGACCGCTGGCTGTGCCTACACTGCAGCAGATGGGACCGCCGGCTGTCTACCAGGATGACAACGCTCGCCCCCACAGGGCAAGGGTGGTCAACGACTTCCTGCAGCAGTCTGGAGTCAACAGAATGGAGTGGCCAGCATGCAGTCCCGACCTCAACCCGATTGAGAACCTCTGGGATGAGCTGGATCGCAAAGTGAGGAGCAACCACCCCCCTCCCAGGGATGCCCAGCACCTCTACCAGATGCTGCAGGCTGAGTGGCAGGCGCTTCCACAGAGGATCTTCACCACCCTGGTCAACTCCATGAGGACTCGCTGCGTCGAGTGCCAGAACAGCCATGGCGGATACACGCATTACTGAACTTTTGGGAGCATCAGAATGCCCTGTCTTGTGATTTCAATGACTTTGGGAAATCAAATTTCGATACGTACCCACTTTGATCAAATGTACAGACCAAACGATTGCTCGAAATTGAAGGCAATTGTGTATCGTTATCACTAAAGCATTGAATTAAATGTTGGCCAAAATTCAACGCATTGGCTTTCTTATTTGGAAAGTTATGAATTAGTTTGCAAGTGATCCTTAACTTTTTGTGGATAGCTTATGTCAAGACATTATAAGTTATTTGGATTTGGGCATGGTACATGACTTTTGTGATGTCAAGACCTTGTTCTTTAGCATACGAGAGCTTCAACTCGAGTATGCTAAAGAACACGGTGTCGAGACATCACAAAAGTCATGTACCATGCCCAAATCCAAATAACGTATATATACCGATCTTACCATTTATATAAAAACAGCAGAAAATCACAATGCATTGAAGAGGCGAGATGCGCCTCCATGTAGATCTGAATCATAGCAACCGCTGCACCAACATAGCAAAATCCATTAATCCACAAAGAATATAGTCCGCAGTTTACAAGGTTGAGAGTTATTTTAATGCAAATTGAGCAAATCTTCGCAATAGCAATTGTCATGTCCCGAATGATATTTAGTGTTTAAAACTCTTATTGCACAGATTAAGACCATATGAACCGGATCAGTTTCGGGGTGGAAAATAAAGTAAACTTACTGCATTGAAAATAGGGGAGAACGGAGCTGGTCCGCCTACTTTTTAGCTTTTCTCGCCATAAAAGGTAAGCCAACTGAAGTAGAAGCTCATTTTTAGACCACCTGTTGAGTAAATGTATGGACATGTCGACAACATACGTTTATAGAAAATTCAGTTGATTGAGATTCATTCGTTACAAATAATAGCAAAAATTAGACTTTTTTGCTCTCAACTTTTCTCAAATGAATGGACAACTTTCCAATCTTACACAGGACACGGCAGGAGGACAGCATGAGGCTGTCACAAGAT